>CM033619.1:21587311-21639811 GCA_019453435.1 Rhinogobius similis | reverse complement strand
GTCTCCTTTTGAGTGTAATGCAGCTGTACCTGACAGTGGCGTTGCCCCCAGGTAAAGCCACAAATCTCTGCCTCCATTGTCACCTGTTCCTCTAATCATTTTCCGCCCGTCATGCCACAATGGAGCGGGGCGATAACGATAACGAGGTGAAGCTAATACAGAGCTGCGACGGGGGCCCGCACAGACACAGTGTTCAGATGTCTTCACTGGCGCTTTCTTGCTCCTTCACAGAGACTTAAATGCAGAGACACACATTTGGCCTTTCTTTCAGACGCTCGCTCTCTAATGTTCACTTTTCATTATGAGGCTGATAAGAGACTTGAGCATATTTTATTGTAGGCATGTTACAAGAAACTGTGCTTAGGCTGCAGAGGCGTCCGATGTGGGCTATGACTTTATGGCAGCGAGGGCTTGACTTAAAGAAGTGTCTGGGGAGAGGGAAGTCGCAATCAAGCAAGCCCACGCCTACCATCGGCGACGGAAGACATCAAATATGCCTGGGATCCCGTCTTTATTCTCTCTGTGTATTCTCTGACCAGGCAGTCGATTTTAAAGGGGACATAATATGCAAAATCAACTTTTTAAAACCCTTTACGACGGTATTTCCTCATCATTAGTTTCCTTAGTTATATTTATTTTGATTTGAGTAAGGGTTAGTAGTAGGGTACTGTACTGCATTTGAGGCTTTGAGTGAAAATGACTGTTTTCACCTACCCTCTATCCCCGCCCAAATCCCTGTACTTAGCTGCAGTTATTTGAAAAATGAAGACTCAGAGTGATGCATCCAGGGTTTTAAAATGTCACAGACACTTTTGAAGAATAAAAACATGTAAATGACGCTGTTTGTTACAGTGAAATATCACTATGAAGAGGAAGGGCTTATCAGATCTGCAGTTTTGAACAGGAAGTCATTGCACCTGTTTCTATTGCTAAGCCGTTTTAGATCAATATTGAATAAACTATAAAATTATCTACTTACGTTAAATAGTTTACGCTTTTCTTTTTTTTTTTTTTTTTTTTTTTTTGCCCAAGGCCTATAATCTAAAAGAAAAAAAAATGTGCCCCAGATTTGTGGTCATCATGCTCCAAAAATACTCACATTTGATTTTTGCCAGTGGAAGTTGTATGAGCTTAAAAAGGTTAAGTTTCTCTTTAGCCCCGTCCATGACTTGTGGGATTGTGTGGCTTCGGCAGAAAGATGGAGATGAGGAGGCTGCAGTTTCGTGACTGCATTTATCAGAGTCTGGCATCGCTGTAATTTCAGTGTTCAGATCCAATCGCTCTCGCTCCCCTCAGGAGTAAACAATAACAAACACAGATACAATAGACAAACAAGGCCTGCAGGACTCGCTCAGACTCAGATGCACGACTCCGCACCACGTCTCAAATGTATGGTTAATTTGGACCCATACAGGCCGAAGTGTAAAACATTTATAGAAATGGGCACAAAATGATACGTGTGGAGAAACACTTTGAAGTAGCCTGTCCGTTTCCCGTGTGTTTAATTTGCTCTTGGTTCAATAGGCCTACTATCAAGAACTGACTGTATATAGAGCCTATGCTGCAACATCCCAGTGTCGCTGTGTTGGTGCGCCACCTGGTAGCTATAGTGAGTATTACATAACGGGTTCCTTTTTCCCTCTTAATGAATATTGCAGCATACTGGAAGTTTCTATAAATTGTACGTGGCCTAGATAGGACAAAACGTGTAGGTTTACCAGTCGTTTGCGCTGTATAATTATAGTCTTGGGATTTGAAGCCAGACAGCAGTCTTTATGAACAGTAAGGATAGGTAAGGCTAAGGCTACTACAAAGCCAATTTGATAAATATTTCATATCCTCATTGAACATGTTGCTATAAATATTAATACAATATGTTAATACAAATAAATAACTAGAAGTCTCAATAAATATAAGCATCAAGTGAACCTTAAAATTGATTAACATTTATTAGGGCCTAATAGAACATACATAGTAGAGCAAGAGACATTTTTCTGTAAGATTTATTGTCTATGTATATTTTACAAATAGAAGCACATTTGAACATATTTAACTTCTGACAGGTCTGAAGCACAATGGAGAGCACTTGGTACTGGAAATGACTGCTCCCATTTATCTGCAAAGAAAGGACAAATGTAAGCTCGCAGAGAAGGACAACATTCACTCAATAACTAGACAAACTATATGTTTTATAGTTTAGACCTCAATCTACTGTTGGACTATACTATGCTAAACTTTCTACAACACAATCTAGTTTCTATAAACTCTTATTACCTCTTCAGTAAAGACAAGCATCAGTTCCTTTGTTTTCAGCAGAGGATAGTTAACAGATTAGGAAGGTAAATAATATTTTTGTAACCAAAAATGTTTAAGATGAACAAAAGAGAGAAAATGAAGCAGCCTAAACACACACACTGTTGCATGAAAATTCTGAATAATGTGATGTCCATTGATAAAAAATAATTTATTTGAGGGGATTAGTGTCAAGGGGCAGTTTCAAGATTATTTATTCCAATGTTTTTTCCTCCTTTAGTTTTGAGAAAGGACACTGATTTAGGCAGTTGAGGCACATGATACTTTTTGAAGAATTTTGAAGAAAAATGCATACAGACACATAAGTGTTGGAGACGAGCTCACATACATTTTCTTGCAACTGCACGGTTTGTGTAGAATCTATTATGTGTAACTTACAGAGCAGCAGCTCCAGAGATGATCTCAATGAGCTCCTTGGTGATGACAGCCTGTCTGGTACGGTTGAAGGTCAAGGTCAGTTTGTCAATCATTTCAGCTGGAAGAATGGAAAGGTACCGTTTAATGCTCAATTGACAGTTTTACAACAAAAATGGGCATGTGTGTAATCCTTACAAGCATTCTTGCTGGCACTGTCCATAGCAGTCATACGGGCGCTCTGCTCACTGCAGGACGACTCCCTCAGGGCCAGGTAGATGATGTTGACTAGAGCAAACTCTTGGTAGTTCCTCAGAACATCAGCATCGATGTCATCATAGACGCCCATTGTCTCTACAATATAAAGTTAAAAACGCTGACATTTATCTGAATTTAATTAATTGCATGCAATTGCATTAGCAAAAGCATCTCAACTTACCTGCATTAGCAACAGTGTCTGTGGAAAACACAGGCTTTTTGTCGGTCTTGTAAGAAATAACAGACCTGTTGGAAGTATGTAAATGTCATCGTGGCCAAATGTATACAATAAAATCTGTTAGCCTAAAGCCTAAAGCCATACCTGAATCTGTTGAAGACAACAGCGCCCTGGTCAAACTCATACCCAGAGTTAAGCAGCTCAGTGGCAATAATGGAGGCATCACCAAAGCTGGGAGGCTTGCGACCCACCTCCTTACAGTTCAGCATAATGTGCTTTCCATGAGTTCTGGGAAGAACAAATAATATTTTATAGGCATCAGATTGATTGTCTTTACTTTTTCATATTAATAAATTGCAAGATTGGCTGTACCTATGCAGCAGACCCCTCAGCTTGTCTCCCACATTTACCACCATGACCTCCTTGCCTGCACCAGTGAGGTTGGCGATTTCATTCTTGATCAACTTGGCCACTCCAGAGTGGATTGCGCCACAGAGCCCACGATCAGAGGTCACACCAATGATGAGATGCTTGGCCACCTTTTCTTCTGGTGCTTTGATCTCAGCCTTCTCGTACAGGGCTGAAAGTAGGAGTAATTGCTATTTTCTATGCAGGTTTCTAAGAAACAAATTACGCTCCAAAGGATACATACCCAGAGCACCAGTTCCATACACGCGAGCTGGCTTCAGCTGCCTCTCAGCACGAGCATACTTTGCTGCAGCCACCATCTTCATGGATTTTGTGATTTTCTGGATGTTCTTGATGGACTTCAACCGAATGGTGACTAGATGGAGAAAGAAACAATGCCTCAAGTCAACAACAATGGCAGCAGCATTTAATAATCTAAACGCAGAATCATTCAAATCTTTAAAATGCTTTGAATTAAGACATTCATCTAGTTGCTTACTCAACCTACGTTAATGTTGTCGTCATTTGATATAGCCATAAATTCAGGTTATTTTTAAATGAGTTCTGAAGATGGCTAGCAGATAGATGGCAAAACAGGTCACCACAGTAACTACATCAACTAGTTTATGGTCTTTGTTGTCTGTTGCTCATTTGAAGAAATGAATCTTGTTGCTGTAATAATAAGCAAAAGTATACATTTAGTTGTATAATGATTTAAATTTTTCATGAAAATGCAGTCCACCGAGTTCTTAAATTCCACTGTTAAATTTATGGTTAATGAAATGCAACTGTTTGATAGGGTTAAGGTGCATGTAATTGTTTTATGGTCAAAAGGTCCCTCTTATGAGACATCAACTCTCAAGAGGCTAACATGTATAAATGAAAGATTAATAACATTATAATATAAATAAAGACTGTGTCAATGAAGTGTTGGGCAATATATTTTTAAGATTTTTAAGAATTTAAGATAATATCATGATTGCTATTATCAAGGTATGCAAAATTTGAATATTAAGTGTGTTGTTTATTGGACAAAATGCTACAAAAAGAGCTGATAAAAAAAAAAAAATGTTGTGAACTTTCAAAGTGTAAAAAGTTATATTTTTGACATATCATGATTGATTTGCATTTCACATTTGTCTGACAATTAAACCGTAAATCATCTAAGTGCTTTTAAAGAAATGTTTTAACACATTTCTTTTGGACTGGTGTAATATAGTCTGAATATTATTATCTGAATTCAAAATATATAAAGAAATTATTATTTTTTTGTCAATATCATCCAGCCCTATGTCCATGTTAAGAATAGAAGACATAACTTTAACACATAGTAGATAACAGTAATGAGGTCTGTACATGTTTGTCAGTGCTGTGCAGGATAAATATTCTTCGCCCTTAAGAATATTATGAGATGTTAAAACTCAAACAGAGGAAAGTACTTACTGTCCTTCAGGGTAGCCATGTTCCTGACCTGCCCACTTTGGAAAAAACAAACATAAAACATGTCATTTTACATGTGATAATGTTATGACATCGTGTGAAGAGCTGAAGTTAATGACCAAGCTACATGCATTGCTTTATTTAAACGTTTGATTAGGCACGCATTAATTGGTTCATCAGCACTACTGAGTTAAGTTCATTCTGTACGTCCTCGCCCTCGAGGGCAAACATGTTGTACTTCAATGTGTCCTGCAAATAACAACACATTTAAAGCGATTTACTTGACTGTTGATGCTATAACAGCTTTGATCGGCTGAACTTGGTTCAATAGCGCTGTCATTCATTAGCATTGGCCTGCATGTTAGCACGTCCTTGTGTGCATTTGCCTGATCTACAGTCAAGAGCAACAAGGACGTCCTTCGATCACCCAACAAATAAACCATCACACTAAAGAGTATAAACGAGAACAATAGGTAAAATGCTGCTCATTTTGGTTTACCATTGTGGGGAGAAAACCAACGCGCTGGTCCTGGCGAACATGGTTACTCCAATGAAGGTCAGACAAGCAGCAGTGCGCAGGCGCAAGAGAAGAGTAAAATGGACGAATGGTGCGTTCAGGAGACTCCGTATGCACTCAAACCTTGTTTGCAAATGCAGGTAAGTACATAAAAACAAGAATAGAACAAGAATAATTCATAATATTTTATTTCATAGTTATCAGAATATTATTTTTACTGTTTTTATTTATTTATATATAATATTTAAAATGACAAAATAATAAACAAAAAGAAAAACACATAGTACAACAAGTAGTACAAGAAGGCAACAAAGCCCCTCGCGAGTTTTTTGGTTAATCGCGAGATCTTGATCCTTTCACGCGGAAACGCGGACGGTCGTGGTCTCGAAAACACTGACCGAGTGTCTTAAAAAATCAAAAAAGGTTTGTTGCCTGTGTCAACATTTTTGCTGCTTTGGACACTTTTTCTTAATCGTTTTTATTAAGTGATTAGTCCAGATGGGAAAAGCGGATTTCCTCTCTCCAAAAGCTATTAGTAACCGAATAAAAGCCAAGGGTCTACAGAAGCTAAGATGGTATTGTCAGATGTGTCAGAAACAATGCAGAGACGAGGTAAGCCACTTTCTTCTGTTCCCTCTTTACTATATTTGATTTCTGTAAGTCTCATTTCTTATTATTTGGTTTAGAATGGCTTCAAATGCCACTGTATGTCAGAGTCCCATCAGAGGCAGCTGCTTTTGGCCTCAGAAAATCCTTCCAAGTTTATGGACCACTTTTCAAAGTAAGCTGCTCAGTTAACTAACTAAGTAACTACTGTAACTTTAGTTTGTTTGTTTTTTAATGACCTTAACAATGCACTTTTTCAGTGAGTTCAAACATGATTTTGTCGAGCTGCTCAGAAGACGTTTTGGTAAGTCTAAGTTTTTGTGTTTGTTGTTGCTTCTGTATTTGATCTGCATGTAATCATATTTCTTGTAGGGACCAAGCGTGTACATAACAATATTGTGTATAATGAGTACATCAGTCATCGAGAGCACATCCACATGAACTCAACACGATGGGAAACTCTGACCGACTTCACCAAATGGCTGGGAAGAGAAGGTGGGAAACAAAACACTGTAAGTATATTGTCTAACCCTAACAACACTAATCAGCTTCTGGCTGTTTGTAGGGCTGTGTAAAGTGGACGAGACTCCTAAAGGCTGGTATATCCAATACATCGACCGCGACCCAGAGACTATTCGGCGCCAAGAGGAACTGGCAAGGAAGAAAAAGCATGACTTGGATGATGAAGAACGGAGTGCACGTTTTATAGAGGAGCAGGTCCGAAGAGGTCGTGATTGCAAAGAGGAGGATGTGAGTGCTATTCACCAGCAAGCACAGCATCAAAACATGAATTTAAATTAAGGTTGTTAATGTTTTTCTTCATTATATGTTTGTATGTAGGATACCCCATCTTTCACTGAGCTCAAAAGAGAAAGTGAAGAGGAGAAAGGTTTGGTTTTCTGCTTATTTTTCATTAAATTTTTATCTTGAATTAATGTTATTTTTATTGTTTTGTACAGTGGCATTTAACCTTGCTTCCGCTTCTGTTGCTGGACCGTCAAAGTCAAGGTAAATATAAATAATCTTTTACAGATATTTTGCTGGTTTCTGTTTATTATACATTACTTGTGCCTTATTACTTGTATTAAATATCACCAAATATTGCTTTAGTTCTTTACTGGGTGCAAGTGCGTTGAAAGTGGCAGCAGCATCAACCAAAAGAAAAGACATGTCCTCCAGTTCAAGCTCCAAAGAAGGCAAGAAGAAAAAATCTGCTCTTGAAGAGATCAAAGAGGTATAGTGTTATATTGAACTATCTCTGCATGAAATAAAGTATCAAAACTGAAGTGCGTTTCTTTTGTTTTTAGATGGAAGAGCGGAGGAGGCAGAAACAGGAGCCGGTCAAAACAGACTACTGGTTACAACCAAACATCATTGTCAAAGTCGTTACTAAAAAACTGGGAGAGCGGTACCACAAGAAGAAGGCTATTGTGGTGGTAAGATCATTTCACTATTTTATTTACAGGGAGAAAGTGGTGTTAGGGCTGGACCATGCAGACAAAACGTATCAATTGATCAATCCCGACTTTGTTATTTGATTTTTATTTTGTTCAATTTATTACAAATGGCTTTCCATATCAGTTCTTCGTACATAAACAATACAGACTTTTAATCATTGTCATTTCACCCTAAAACCTGTCAAATTTCCTTCTCCAAAGCCTGAACTTTTTTATAAAACAAGTTGCTTTTACTGAAAAGTATAGGCTGTGGACCTCTCAATTAAAATGACCCAAGCACATAATCTGTGTGTGCTGCTAATAGTCTTATTTACTCCACAGGAAGTAAACGATAAATACACAGCTGTGGTAAAGCTGGTCGACTCAGGAGACAAACTTAAACTGGACCAGAATCATGTAGAGACAGTCATACCTGCACCAGGTAAACTAGACCGTCATCAAGGAAGCAGTAGCTGTTGGTTGCAAATATGTTTTGGTTTTTTGTATTTTTTTCCAGAATTTAATTGTATCTCTTTTTGTAATTCTTCAGGCAAAAGGGTTTTGATTTTGAATGGTCAGTACAGAGATACTGAAGCCATTTTGGAGGGTATAGATGAGAAAAACTTCAGTGCTACATTAACACTTGACTCGGTAAGTTTTTAGTTTTTGTTTTTTTCTGAATAGAAACCTCTGCCCATGTCATATTCTGAATGCAATATCTATTACTGTTAGGACTATATTATATTACAAAAAGGAATGGTAATCATCGTCTGTGTTTCCTCCAGGGTCCACAAAAGGGGCGGACGGTGAATAACATCGCTTATGAGGATTTCTCCAAATTGGCCTAATGACTGGCACATTAGTCTTTTTGAAACCCTGAAAGTGTAGGAGGCTCTACTGTGTCAGAGTTACAACCTCAAATCTTTCTCTGTATATTTTAAATATCCCACAATGCCTTTTCCAGAGACTCAAAAAAGATACGTTTAGTTAGCTTTTAATTTATGTATTACCTGTTGATCGGAAAATACTCTTTTCTTTTTGAATAAAAGATTTCTTACATTCTATTTTCCAGAATTTATTTACAGACAATAATCAAATTTGGGTATTTCCTTTCTATATTATCTAATACTTGAGTGTTCTTTTGATAGATTACACAAACCAAGAGTAGTCCTAAAACAAAAGGGAAAAAACAGGAGAGACCATCTAATTCATGAGGAGAAAACTGTTCAGATCTGGGACGATGTAATCAGTGTAGTGACCATCAAGAAATCCTTTCCCGCTGTTGTGTACAAACCAGCAGTAGACATTTGTGCCATTTTTTGTTTCAGCCCTGTAGTCCTTCTGCCAGCCCCTGGGTCACACAGTTGATCCGTTTATTAAGATAAACACAAATAGATCATTTATATTGTATTTAATTATTTGGTGATTACCTAGTAACGTGAAGTTGGTTGCCTTTCACTTCCATCGTGGCCTCCTTCTTTAGAGGGTCTGCTCCTTCATGAATGTCATACACTCTAACATTTGGTTCTCTTGAAAACTGCCCTGTAACAGTAATTGCAGTCTTTATATACTGTATGAATATGCAGCCTGAGAAACAACTATATACTGGCCATTTTATTAGATACACCATTGAGTTGCTTCTTTTCATCCAAGGATCTCAATGACATTTGGTATAGGTCTTTGTGCTTTAGTCTGGGGTCTACTTTAACAGATTATGCCAAGGGAAGAAATTTCCTATCCAGTTGTGAAGGTGTTTTTACGCAGTAGGAACCATTTTTTAAATTTATTTATTTTTTTGTTATTATTTTATTTTTTTATGTTACTTTATCAATCCGCATTTGAGTTGCAGATTGGATTTAGAATCATTTATATACACATTTTTGGTCTCCTTTGGGTTAGAAGTACTGTAGTAATTGCGTAGTCCCAGTTTAGACCCTCGTGTAGACCTGGTATAGGCCGGTCGTAGATAGACCTTGTTTAGATGGTACTCCAAAAGCCAAATATGTTTTGGTGGTACTTGTAAAGGTTTGTGAAATTCTGCTACCAACCACTTCTTACAGCTACACAACTCCTCTACATTTTTTCCAGCTATCATCTTTGTACCCAGGAAGTTCATTCAACACAGCTGCTCACAGTTTCCTTGACCCCTCCTTCTATTATGTTCACTGTTAAACTCTCTTAAACTACACTAGAACAGAAAGGGTGGTTCCTAGTTTTCTGGAACCAAACTATTAGAGGCATCTCTGCATTCTCCACCCATCTCCACATCTCACCAAAAAATATGTTTACACTATCCTGCTTGTTGTAAAATGCAGTGTATAATGTTACCTATGATGCCGTGGACGAGTGGCGAGTACTGGTTGTCTGTTGGAATATAGATCCCAAGGAAGTCAACATTAATTGGGTGTTTTTTCCAAATCCGATGAAGCAACACTGTGACTTGAATATTGTCATTTATTGTGATTGTGACATTGGACTTCTTCAGAATGCGTATCCTCACACTAAAACAACAGAAAATAAGAAACGCAAATAAAACATGTAGTTCAGTGAGCAAATTGTACCCTACCCTACCCAACCTACCCATCCTGTGTGATATCTGTCGTGGCGTCCCAGGAAAAGACATGGGTGTTTCTATCATCTGAAACTGTGATGTTGTCAGTGCTGGCGGTGACACTGACTCCTTCGGGCTGGGAGTACACGGAGACAGTCCCAAAATAAGTGTTGAGTTTGTTTTTGTGCAACTTCTTTGCACCAATGAGCTGACCGTTTACAACAACACCTGCAGAAAACACAAGCAGTCAATACTTCATCAATTAGAGAGAATTATATTGAGGTTTATGCAGACATTAGGAGCACTATATACCTGTGCCACTGTCTGATAGTAGATTGAGGATATGGCCTGGTTTGGAGTTGATATTGAAGCATACGTCCAAATTGTGTCTGGGCAGGTGGATGATGAAGTGAGGATCATTATCCACTGGGAAGAACAACACTGGATCATTTTAGGTTTCTGTTTTACCCTTGCACAGAAGCTGCATTTACCTATTTGGACTTGCTGGGGTAAGGCATACTCCTCTGGACCCTTGTCAACTTGGCTGGGAGGAGCATTAGTTGTCAATTGGACCCAGGGGGGATGCTGATAAACTAACGTCACTGGGGACACAGCTCCACCTACAAAAACAATGTGAAATCAAATAAAACATGATAAATGCGGCAATGGTTTAGAATGCCAAAATACTGCCTGCATCACGACCTGAGCAGCATCCTTGTTTGGCGTCTTTTGGGGAATCAGCCAACAGTCTCTCATTTGCTTCCTCACTTTCCACCAGTAAAGCGGTGAGCGGAGTGACAAACTGATGCTCTACCGCCAGAGACAGGATTTGTTGAGTGATCTTTCGCTTTTTTGCTGCTGTTGGAGCCAAAGCCCTGTGGAAAAGAGGGTGTGGCCACAGATCACATAATTGGACCGCAGGTACATTGTGTTAACAGCCTCCCATACCGTTCAGCGAGCAGCTGTTTGATGGTTAGGTAACCCCACAACTGTCGTGCAAATCCTGGATATGTGTGGGGCATCTTGGCCAGCTGCTCGTCCAGCTCAGTGGTGTCTGCTTCTGTCTCCAGAGTGAGATCCAGACGAGCCTGGTTGTAAAAATAGGTTATTAATTGTAAGGAAAAACATTCATTGTATTTTAGGTGCTTCGTTTGACTCTACATGGGGCTCATACAATACTTTATTACACATATTTGAAAGTTTCACTGGATAAATAACGGTTAAATTGTTGAGGTTGATGTTGCAAAAGAACACCTGATTGTTTTCTATAGTGCCTTTTAATTCACAAAGACACACTTCACTCGCATCTCTGTGGACATTATTAGAAACAACACATTATTTTGTGTGTAGACTGTTGTGTGCAGTGATTTACATGTGTGCGATACTTACAGCAGATGCGGTGGTAAAGCTGGTCAGTGTGTTGGTGTCAGAGGGGAGCACTTTCCCAGCCACTACCAGCTCAGAGCCACTGAAGAACTTATCAAACTGATTCTGGGTGACATCAGACACCGAATCTTCTGGAAACTGAACTGTTATCCTCCTCAGAAGTGGAGCTGACACTTGGCTGTAAAATGCCTTTTGCGGAGAAAAATATATTATTTATACATACAGTGAATGGTAGTAAGACCTCTCTAAGACAATATTTTGTTTGCATGAATTATGTACTCGTAGTTGGTCAGCAGCGTTGTGATTTGCATAGATTCTCTGCGCCATTCCTCGGTTTTCCATAGCAATCCGCTCCAAGAAGTCATAGTCCACATCAAAACCAATGCCCAAAGAGAACAGTGAAAACTCATCTCTCATCACTCGCTTCACATTCTTCTGAATAGTACTGAGTTTGATCTCACCTGCAAAATGAAACACATTTACACATTACATTATAATTATAACCACCAGGTAAAATCATAAAAAGTTAGATTATGGCAAGGGCATCTCACCCACTGTAGGATCCCCATCAGACACCAGTATTATCATAGACACTGATCGAGGGTCTATGAGTCCTTGATTGGATGCTCTAACCAGAAGCTGCACCGCCCTCATCAAGGCTTCATTGATGTTTGTGCCTAAACACATGTAGAAAGCATGTACAAATTAAGGTCTAAAGTGGTCTTAACTAAGTTGTGAAAAACACACTGTGATACCTCCGTTTGGCTTGATATCCTGGATATACTTCTTGGCATCTGCAACCTGTATACTTGAGCCAGGAACTAGATCCTCCCTCCAGCATCGTACATTGTGGTTAAAGTCAATAACACCAAAGTGATCATCAATGTCCAGGTCGTCTAGAATAGCTTGCATGGCCTCAACTGTCTAAGAGACGAAATTGGGATTAAATGTATTCTACTGAACAGCCACGTGGTGTCAGTATTTCATCATAAACCAATAAGTAGTTCACACAACCGCTTACTTGCTTCATTTTGACCCCCCACATAGAACCACTGACATCAATCACAAAAACTATGTTTTTTGGAAGTGGAGAGAGATTTGATGGTGCAAAGAAATGAACAAAGTGGCCATCAGAGACCTATGGAAATGAAAAGCCAGTAAGATTGACACTTAAATTAAATGGTTAAATGTACATGGTTTCTAACCTGAAGTTCTCCATTGTTGTCCCTGTTCACATCATATTTAACATTGAGGACTCCATCAATAGCACTGCCGGTGCAGTTGCTGCATGTCCTCTGCTGTTGCAGGCTGGGTTTGAAAACTATGTGAGCCTAACGACAAATAATACAAAACAGAAGTTTCACTTATCTAGTTTATCCCATAAGAGGTTAAAAGGGTTACCTTTTCATCAGTGGTAGTCACTTTGATAAGTTCTGTAAATTGACCACCAAGAGTGTGCGTTGTATCAACTTTTGAAATTCCCTTTGGTTCAAAAATATAGACATCGACCTGGAGAGACGTGTTAGTGGGTATGCACACTTACATTTACATTGAAATAACAACACAAAATGGTGATCATTCTACCTGAAAGTGTGGCACCAGTCTGCCTGGCTGCAGGTGCAGCTGGTGCTCGTAGATGCCTAGTTTGCGTTGCATCATTTCCTGATAATAAAGCTCAAACTCAATGTTACTTCCAGGTGGCACATGAACCTCTGTTTTAAATGTTTCCATATCCTGGGAGTTAGCCCTATGAACAACAACATTTATTTCAAATCTGGCAAAATTTGACAAAAACTCTATAGTGTTTTTGTACCTCACAATACCAGCTGCTTTGCCTCTGGCTCTGGCCTGAGCATAAAGGTTCCTTGCCACTGTCTTCTCTTTAACTGAGCCTTTAAAAACTATTCCATTCACATTCCTGCAGTAAGAGGAACATGTCAGTCATGTGTCAAACTCAGGAAGAAGGTTAGGTTAAGTATCTCTAGACCAACATGGTAAAATTGGAGATGAAAGCTCTTTTAGGGATCTGGACGTTGAAACCAATGCTCTGGGCTTTGGCCCCAGAGTTGACCACATGGCTTCTGACGGTGGTTTGAGCAAAACGTGACGTAACATGGCTCTCTATTCTGTAACTTTTGATAGTGATGTCATCCCCACTGACAACCTATGGAAAGACATAATCACAGACTGATATGATAATGAAAGACTGTAAACATTATTTAACTGTCTAAATGCATGAATTTGACCAAAACACCTTTTTAGAGAAAATATTACAGGAAAAGTCAACAACCTGACAGTCATGAGAATTTTGTCAAACAAGACGCACATTGATTTGTAGATAAGCATTAACTCTGTCACAGTGGAAGGGTTCATACCTCAAAGTCTTCCTGTTCTTCACTTGTCAAAATGGCTCTCTGAAACACATATTTATACATGAAAACGTGAGGTTTAAACATATATATTCCTTTGGATATAACAATACTGCACAATTTATGTCACTTCAGGGATATGGACCATAGCTATTGTCAAAAAGAGGAAAATCTTACCTTGTTTCTCTCAAGTCTTAAAACTGAGAGCTGAAACAAAAGTAAAAACAGTTTTCATCAACATATAATTTCTGTGTTTTGGGGATTTCAAATTGTGGCTTTTTCAGTGGCACAGACTATTGATTATCAAAAAGCACTGTATGTATACACTCACCAGTTCGTCCTCCCATTCTCCATCTATTACAAATTCAAATCCATGGTTGTGTTGAAAAAACAGGAGCCCAATGACCAGCACTGATGGTAGATACTTCATGTTGCTGTCCACACAGTCAGACTGCGGAAAGACCTGTGGAAGCCTTGCTAGAGGTCGAAATACTCTGTGCTGATTGACTCTCGGCCCAGTCAATATTTGTGGAGTTTCATGCTGTCCACAAAGATGCAGGAAACTTTGAAACTTGACCAGTGGAGTAGACTGGGTAAATAGGACAGTTAAGGCCATTCTTATGACGACATAGGATCAGAATTCATAACATGCACTATATGAATCTTTATGTCTTTGAATATCCTGAATAGGCTTTTCACACCAAGTAAAATCATATTTGGCTTTCTGTATACCACCAAATCAAAACCTGGATTATCAGGCCTAAATTTGGGCTAAACAAAGTCTAAAATTAGACTAAGCCATGATCTAAATCATGATTAACCCAAAGGAGAATAAAAAATGTTATAATATTATGTCTGTAAATAAAACAAATGCTCTAACTAGAGTACCACCAGAGGCAGGCCACGTATTTACAGCACTCAGAGACTTGGTTTGTTTAATGTTGTTACAGACTCATAACAAAGGTTTTCCCCTGTAGGTTGTGGACACATTGTGATGTTATAGTTTGATAGTTTGTTGTTATTTATCTTTCATCTCTTTCATGGATCGTGAAGAGTTCTAATGGGATTTGAGTTGACTTACTTTTGCTTTTTATTTTGGAGATTGTAAATAAACCAAATCAAGGCAAAAAATAATTCCTTTAACCAATGTACCCATTATAATCAACATGTCTCTTGGTTTATAACGTAATATTTTACAACATTTAGACCGTGAGTGATCTGGGTCATATGCCAAAAAATATTTTGCATCCTGTCTTTAGAAGTAGCCTACATTAGACTAATTTATTATCACTAAATTAACATCTTTTTTAAAGTTACTTTTAAGTTACTACTGCAAATACTTCAATTTCAAACATTTATTGTTTGAGAAACTTCTGTTTGGACTGGACTAGTAATTGACCATATGTATGTACTTTTACTCGAGTGGCCTACTGAAATGCAGTAGGCCTACTTTGACCACATCTGGTTGAATCAATAGGTTTTCAAGGGTGTAAAAGCTGCAAGACGTGCATTTTGGTTTTGACCACTAGAGGGTAAACGTGATCCCTTAATGTAATAGCATGCAGGCACATGTGTTATGTTTTTAACTTGTAGTTTATATTTCTAGCACTATATATTTTTTCTTTCTTTTTCAGAAAAAAAAAACAGTTACCCGAACCTATAGGTTTACTTTTTATTAGAATTAATAAAATAAGTGCAATAGCAGCAGCACAGGCTTGTTCATCTGAAGAAACCGCATCCCTCTTCGGTGGGTGGGCGTACGCCCCACTCTGCTATGCGTCGCTTTGGTCACTCTGATACGCTCTCAACACCACACAAGACTTGCAATGTTACATTTAGCGTCTTAATTTGGAGGATAAGGTCTCTAAAATGTTGCGTATCGCTTCAGTATTTTTTTGTATTCTGATGGCTGCAGGGGAACGGGACGACATTCAGTTTGATGAAGATCTGGACTTAACTGACTTTGACTTGGGAATTGTAAGCAAAATTGTATTTAATATATTTTCCACTTATAGTTTTCTCTGACATTTGTGTGTCTCCAGGCTCCACGTAGAGTCCCAAGGCAAGTCAAGACAATTTTAACAAAGGTAATCTTGTTTTGTTGTGGGTTTTTTTTAATCTATATTTTTATTTTGTGTGTGTGTGTGTGTGTGTGTATTTTTTTTAACAGCCTGCAAATACGCAGGTTATTAAATTAAATTCAATATGTGAAAAAGTAATAAAAATGTATGACCTAGTTGTTTGAGTTGTTTTTATTTTTTTAATAAAAAGTAGGAAGCATTGGGTGTGGCGCATAAGTCTGCCAAGTGCGCGCAGATGTGCCAAAGTATTTGTAATGTACTGGATATTATCCCGGAATTTTAGGGATTGCACTGCTTTTGTTTAGATTTTGTTACCAAGCGGCAACCTTGAGATTAATTTAAAATGCTGCACTTGTGTACAAAATATGTACATAAGTGAAATTACATCTACAAATGTGTAAATTGGTCCTCGCCTAGTTTAGCACTACTTTGAAGGGTGTGTGCGCCTCTTTTGCAGGAGACCAGACCTCACATCCAGGAGCTCTCCATAAAGACCACCATCATTTCACGCTATGCCTTCACTGCGGTGCACTGTGCCATGTTGAACCGTCACTCCGCTGCCACTGAGGGCGTCTTTCAGTTTGCCATTCCCGTGGACGCGTACATCTCCAACTTCACCATGTACGCGCCTCACTCTCACCAGCAACAATGTTTTGTTTTGTGGCATTATAATGTGTGTGTGTGTGTGTGTGTGTGTGTGTGTGTGTGTGTGTGTGTGTGTGTGTGTGTGTGTGTGTGTGTGTGTGTGTGTGTGTGTGTGTGTGTGTGTGTGTGTGTGTGTGTGTGTGTGTGTGTGTGTGTGTGTGTGTGTGTGTGTGTGTGTGTGTGTGTGTGTGTGTGTGTGTGTGTGTGTGTGTGTGTGTGTGTGTGTGTGTGTGTGTGTGTGTGTGTGTGTGTGTGTGTGTGGTTTGGGGTGTTTAGTAGCTATGATAAGCCAATGCCCATTAAAAAGTAAAGATAGCACTCTTTTACGGCCCTGCAATGTTTTGTGAGAAAAGACCCATTTAAACCACAATAATAGATGGATCTGCCCGAGCACTGGTCTAATCCCTCACCTCTGGCCTATGAACCAGGATCATTGGAGGTCGCATCTACCAGAGTGAGGTTAAACCCAAGGAGAAGAAGGTCAAACAGGAGAATGATAAAACAAGAAGCAAGGACTCAGAGGGCACAAGGTAAGGGTGACTGTGTAACTGTGCGTGTGTGCAGGCACCTCCTCACCGGCGCCTGTCTTTATTACCTAGGCATACTGACTGTCCAGCTCCTTCTGGTCTCTCTAATTTAGCACAACTGATCATATCCCACCTGAAACCTTTTACCACAAGCAGTCATCTGCAAAGATCAGTGTCAAGTCAATCTTGGTTCCATAGACAAGGGCTGCCATATAACTCCCAGACTTCTGGAAGAAGTGACTTCATTCCCATCTGTAATGTGACATTTAGAAAATGAGATTTTGTGAGTCCTTTGTGAGCAAGTGAAAGGAAACTTTTAGATAATACATTTTACTAGGCTATACATTGTGTAGCTTTTATTACTTTTTGGGACAGGTCAGGTTTATTTTCTGTATGCAGATGCAAAAATTATTATCTTGATTTTATATCACTTTTCAAGAGACTGAAAGCACATTACATTGTATTATTCATTCACTTGAACAACTTTTGTAGCCAAGGCTCCACTGGGGTAAACTGACAGAGGCAAGGCTGCAAATCTGCTCCACAAATCATTCACACACTTGTAAAGTGTCTTGCCTCAGGACTGATCCAAGCAGAATTTGTACTGCTGAACATTGCCTTGGTGGATGATTGTTCTAACCACTGAGTCACTGTTGGCCTCATAATTTATATTGGTCCTTTCTTTTTTATATTTTTCTGCCCTTAGTTTCTACAGTTGACTGATAGACCGTAATATTCTCTCCTTTTGATGCTATTCTCATTTTCTGTACTTAAAAATTACCATAACTATGTATTACTTTGTAATTTGTAATTTCATGCATTTCACTGAAATGTTATGGTTTTCTTATTACTCAGTGTTGAGTCAGAACTGGAAGTGTTTCGAATGGCAGTCAAGATCCCCGGTCGAAACCGTGCCATCTTCTTCCTCACATATGAGGAGCTCCTACAGAGACGATTGGGTCGCTATGAACATGTGACAAGCCTTCGGCCCATGCAGCTGGTCAGTCGCCTCAGTTTAGACATCACTATCGTGGACCACTCTCCCATCACACATCTGGAAGTCCTGCCTCTTCGCAATGGAAAAGGCATCACTTCTTCTGCCTCCTCCAATTCACCAAAATCTACAGGTTATTTACCGTTCCCCTGTCTTCTTTACAGCATACTGTCTGCATTCTCTTTTTGTGGGCACTTTATATTTAATAATAATATAACTCTCTGTTCTCATTCCTCATTCTATCCATCTCCACAGAGGCCACTGTTCACGTTCAGCTAGTTCTGGCTCCGGTGTGACTTTGTTTATAAACATTGCTGATCTCTCCAAGCTTTCTAAATATTTCTGTAATGTTATGTACTGGCCATGTTGAAAAAAGTTTGTGCTTATTGACATGTAAAATATTTTGACAAGAAATAGCAATTAAATACACTTCTTTTCGTCCTCATCCAGCCAAACCTGAGCCCCCCATCACCACTGTCATCAAACACCAGAAGAATGTGTGTAGTATCACGTTTAGCCCCAGCATCGTGCAACAGGTCAAAATCAGCACGAGTGGGATCCTTGGAGACTTCGTAGTCCGCTATGATGTGGAAAGAGAGTTGGGAATTGGAGACATACAGGTGAGTATTGATGTGTTTTCAATAAAAGCGTTTTAAAGCCCTTTTTCCATCTGATAAAATAGCTCAGTGATTTTGTAAGGACATAATTCCCCTACGCTCTGCTACACTCATGCACTTGCGTCCACCCACCTGCTAGTCATTAATTCAGCCTGCTTCCTGCCACCTGCTCTGCTATTACGCCAAAATCCAAAGTCTGTCTTTGGGATAACCTTAAATCTTGCCAATCACACACTACTGCGGCTGACCTCACTGGCTGTTGTGTGTGTACTTTTCCAGGTGTTAAACGGCCACTTCGTCCACTACTTTGCTCCCAAAGATCTACCGGCTGTTCCCAAGAACGTAGTGTTTGTCATTGACACGAGCGCATCCATGCTGGGAAATAAGATAAAACAGGTACAACTGTTTATTAGAACTAAATAAGTAAGAGTAGTTGGGTGAAACAAATGTTCTTATTATTTAAAGTGCATATGACAGATTTTTGTGATTTCCTACTTTTGACACTTTATACCTGTTGTAAATATATATATATATGTGTGTGTATATATATATATATATATATATATATATATATATACATATGTGATCGTTTACACCAATGAAGTATTTGTTTTACATGTTTAAACATGATGACAGCACACTAGGGAGACAATTTACACATTTTTTGGTCCCTTTACACATTTCTATTTGTTAAAAATAATTTCTGTGACCTTAGGGGAGTTTTGGCCCATTCTCCAAGTTGAAGAAAGCATTTCCATTCTCAACTTGGATAAGCAAAAATGAATTATACTTCATATACAGACCCAGAAAGTAAAATTTAAAGAAATGGCCAAACTGGGCAAAAATGCTTTTTTTTTTTTTTGTTTTTTTGCTGAATCTTAATGATCTTAACCGTGTTTCAGTCAAACCTGTCATAAGCACTTTAACAAACTAGTTTATTTGGTTTTGTGTTTTGTTTTGTTTTTGTATTCAGGCCGAGGTGAGTGGCCAAAATTTGTAACAACAAAAAATAATAAATAGAAGTAAAAATAGTGACCCAAAATAATTACTCAACTAAGAGTAAAAAAGTATTTGTAGAAACTACTACTTGAGTACTGAGTAACAATTTGGGCATAAAATGTATTTAAATCATTTTTCTTTTTTTTTGTTAATATAATTATAACAATAATAATAATATAATAATAATAAAAAACATTCAATAATTTACAGATTGTTATATTTTAATAGACACAAAAATTACACAACTGTTATATTTAGATTTACTCACAGCGGAAAGTAGAAGTAAAAGTAAACTACTCTAAAGTGCCTGAGTAAATGTAACAACCAGTCTATTTATTTATTTCATCTTGATTGTTCTGGATTTACTGTTGATTCACACTTGACAGCAGTGGGTATTGACTCTCCATCTGAATTAAACTGTGTTGTGTGTATATGGTTCAGTAAATGTGTGCAGCATGTGTTTTAGGACATTAAGTGACTTCATTATGAAATGGAATAGCCCACTATCTCACTCCTACACTGGAATATCAGTACCAGAGCTTTCCCCTATGCAATCGCATGAAACTCCCTTTAGGCCGGTCACGTGTGATCTGTGCAGCTGCATGAGCGGTTGAGTCAAAAGTGAAAAACAGATTTGCTGAGAGTTTGGGACGTGGAAGCACAGTGTTGTGTTGTGAGAGTGGAAGGTCAGTTTGCATGGGGTAATGGAACGTTCCAGACAACAGCCCCCTCGACCCCTGATCCCTCTCCCCACTTATCACAGACGCACAAACAAGGGATTTTTGATGTGGCTTCACAATAGAGGCCTTGATGATGGGTCAGCATGTGGTCCTGATCTTTCTGTATATCGCCCATATAGACTTCTGTAATTGGTCTAGAGCCAAATTATAGCTATATTACACCCACACACCAAATGCAGATGCTCAATTTCATGTCAAACTGAGAGTCTTCTAAAGCTCATAGGCAACTTCTTGTTTCTCTTCTGCAGACCAAAGAAGCTCTATTAACCATCTTGAACGATCTCCGACCTGGCGATCATTTTAACTTCATAAGTTTCTCCAACAAAGTCAAAGAGTGGAAGAAACGTCTGGTGCCAGTCAATCCACTAAATGTCAGAGATGCAAAAAAATTTATTCTCATGATCTCGCCTACTGGAGGTGAGAAAGTTTTGCCACTAAAGCAGTCTAATGACCTGTTATGTTTCAAGTCATTTTATTCTACTATTATTACCAGATGAACTTTTTGTGGCTGCTCCTTTTGCAGGTACCAACATTAACAGTGCAATTGATGTTGGCTCTTCTCTGCTTCGGGATTACCTCTCTTTATCAGAGGCCAACCCCAACAGTGTATCTCTCATTATTTTCCTGACTGACGGACGCCCTACCGTTGGAGAGATCCAGTCTGTAAGAATACTGGGAAACACTCGCTCTGCAGTACAAGAGAAGTTCTGCATCTTTACCATTGGGATTGGGAATGATGTGGATTATAAACTGTTGGACAGAATGGCACTGGAAAACTGTGGCATGATGAGACGAATCAGTGAAGAGGCGGACGCAAGTGCCATGCTCAAAGGGTAAAATCCTTTTTATTGGTGTTGAGTGTTGTAGAATTAGCTGTTAAAGGCCAGCTCTTACCCTATTTTGGGAACTGGTTGCCTGGTATTTCATTCCCTTGAAAGGAGAAAATTGAAAACAGTTATTCATGTACTGTTTAGTGTCACATTGATCTATATGGATTTGTTTTCCTGCTCCAAAAAGATGCGTCCCTTCTTAAAAATGTAATCTAATCTTAATAGACTATTAGCCTTCCTAAATACCTCCTTTCTCTTGTGTGACATAAGCTTCCGTCTGTCATCGCGTTATAAAGGAGTGAAGAGTACAAATGTGACGGTGCTGACAACAGAGGTCTTTAATCAGCTGCAGCCTGTCACAGCCTCCCTCTGTTTAGTACAGACCACCTTTCTTCTGTCCTTTCCAGACTGGCCTCTCCTCTCCCTAGATCCCTCTTCCGCACTTGGACACACAAGGTGTTTGTTCAGTTGCTGGAATGTGTGTGTGTTGTAATACCTGTGTCTGAGGAGTTAGCCTGCGCTGATAATAGGCCTCCTCCGGCTTAAACAAACAGGCCTGTTAAGAGGTGAGGAGGTTTACCACCATACAAAAACATGGGACAGGACACAGGATCTAGAAACATGCATGCGTTTATAAGAATGTGTGCACAAACTCTCAAGTGGGATGACAAACCTAGTGAGGTTAGACAAGCAGGCTTATACCCGGAAAAAATATACCAGCAAAAATGTTGTTACAATGTCAGTGGCATGTCTTCACGCAAAGACTCAGAAAATAATGGATAGTGTAGACATCCTCAGTTCACCTAAGGAAACGCTTGAGTAACATAACAAATGTGAGTCTATATTTAAATCAATATTAGACTGATTGTGTAGTGAAAATACAAATACATGCCCAGTTAATAATATAATTATAACATTGCGTACTCTTTGCAAGCATTATATAAATATAGAGAGCATATTGTGTTGCCATGACTATACACAGGGGAATTTGCCATTTTCTACTCTTCTTGAAAATTCTGTTGTAAAAAATGCTACAAGGTATAATTTTCAAGGTATGCTGCAACGCTTTTACTGGAGGAACCTAAACAGTGTTGTCTATTTAGAGAAGATAAGCTTTAATTTACTAACTTCAAAGTATATAAGTTATTGCTGTAGATTTGTGTAAACCTTTCTAATTCCTTGTTTTTTTATATGTCTTACCAGGTTCTATGATGAAATAGGAACTCCTCTTCTGTCTGACATAAGGATCAACTACACAGAGGATTCCGTGCAATATGTAACTCAGCATCTCTTCACCAACTACTTTAATGGCTCAGAAATTGTCATTGCTGGAAAGCTGACAAACAAAAGTGCAGAGTCTTTGCATGTGCAAGTCACTGCCACCAACAATGACAAGAGCATTATCCTGGAGACAGACGTGCCGCTGCGCCACCGCCAGCTCGAGACAGAGAAGCATGTCAAAGCAGCTACGATGGCACTGGCGGGCAGTGGCAGGCCTTCAGCACCTGTCAGCTCCTACAGATGGGATGTGGCTTTGGGAGCAATTGCTGAGGACTTTACTGAACGAGTGTGGGGTTTCCTCAGCGTTAAAGACGGTCTTCGGTCAAGGCTGAAAAGTAAAACAAGCAAAGAAAGAGAAGAACACATCAAGCAGGCCACCAACCTGTCTCTGACATACCACTTCCTCACGCCGCTCACCAACTTGGAGGTGGAGAAGCCTGAGGTCCTGGATGATGGGACCATGGCACCTGCGCCCACTGTTTCTCCAGCTCCATTGGGAGGGGATTCAGCTGCAAACAGCTTGCCTGAGGACACAGAGGAAGAGCAGCCACAGAAATCTGACCAAAGGTCGACTGGCACTTCTCATAACAACATAGTTGGTTAGCTCTTGCTATTTCATGTTTGGTTAATCAACAAAAAAACACAAGCGCAACTTGACAACTAAAATTGTTCTTACTCTTGTCTTTGCCTTTAGGTAAAGGTCCAGCCAAGAAACCAGTTACTATATCCAAAACATCAGGTGTGATTTAAGAATGTTATGTCTTTCTAGGGCAAATACTGTATGATAAAGGGGCCAATTTTTTTGTGATAGGGAGAATGCACAGTGCCCTCTTTTTCCTTCTTAGTTGAAGGTCTGTAATTTAGATGCTTGTTGAGTAGACAGAGGTGATCACACAGACAGTGTGAACAAACAACTCAGGGATAGCACAGAACATCACCTGGAAAAAGGAAGCACACACAAGGTCTAATTGAAATACCTACAAAGGCACAAAGTGGTACTTTACACATGCAAGTGCACAGGGGCCGAGTTTGTGTCACAGCTAAGAGAGGCACCCCATCTGAGGCAGTTAGCAAAGGCTAATGACCCTGTCATTACCCTTACTCTATCATCTCTCACCTCATCACTTCTCTTTTCATTTCTGTTGGCTCTGACACGATCGGGTTTCTAAAAATGCTCTCCATTATTACTACAGCAATGAATTTTTATAATGTTTGAATGTTTTAATGTTTAGACATGTATAAATAGATTTTGTTACTTACGTTTGTCTCTCCTGTTCTCAGCTGATGGTGACCCCCACTTTGTTGTTGAGATTCCACTTAGCAAACTGACAGTGTGCTTTAACATTAATGGTGAGCCAGGACACATCCTGAGTCTGGTCTCGGATCACAAGAATTCTGGTACGTTTCCATCACAAACTAAATCCACTACAAAAATACAGCAACTTCTGTTACCGGTTTCTAAACATTAGTTTGTGAAAGCTGCATGTCTTACAATTATCTGGTTAAATAAGTACACAGCATCAATATCTCCACAAAGAAAAAATTACTTTTATTATCTACATTTCAGGTGTGACAGTAAATGGAAAGCTAATTGGCGCTCCAGCACCTCTACGCAGCCACAAGCAGCAGCGTACATATTTCAACACCATAACTATTGTAGTGGACCACCCCAAACGAGCTTACATCGAAGTAACTCCTAAAAAAGTTATCTTGGATGGCAAAGACCGCATGGTTTTGGGCTGTCATTCCACCGTCACTGTGACCAGTGGCGTCCTGACGGTGGCCATTGTGGGTAAGTCCAATGTGACCGTAACTGTGGAAGACAACATTAGCTTCATCATTCTGCTGCACCAGTACAAGAACCCAGCACCCTACCAGAAAGACCATCTAGGTTTCTACATCGGCAACAGCAAGGGACTGTCTCCTGACTGCCATGGACTACTAGGTATGATCAGAAATGTACAATGTTAATGCTACTCTATTAAATTCTCAGTTGTGTTTATTTTCCTTCTCACAGCAATTCCCCAATTCTTCAGCTTTTATCACAGTGTGCATAACAGCTGAAGAACTGAGGCTTTGACGAAGCAAATTAACAAAGGCAGAATGTGCAGACTGTTCTTTAATAAAATACCACCTGCACTTCCAGGTCAGTTCCTATATGAAGAAGTTGGCCTTGCCAAGTCAGGAGCAGACATGGCGCCCTCTACAGTCCTGAAAGTCAAGGAGCGCTCTGTGCCAGTGGTGCAGAAGACCAGGAAGATCTTGAGTGGAACACAGAGTGTGAACTGTTGGTTTGCCAGGAACAACGCAGCCAAGCTGATTGATGGACAATATGAGGACTATCTAATGTCTCACATGTTTGATACTGGACATTCGCCACAAGGAACAAACAGACTTTAAGACCCTCAAAGATTGAGGACTTCGGATTAAATTTAGTTTGTTTAACACTAGTTTTTTTATGGACTACTGTTGTCACACTTAATTTTATTTTTGTATTTCTAATGGAAAAGTGATATTTTATTGAATAAATATGTTTTACATTTTAAACAGTGGATTTAAAAATACTTAAGACTGACAATCGTCACTTTACCACAAAAAACAGGTAACAGGCCTTGTCTTACTGGTTCTTTCTTGTCTGCACTCTGCATGATCACACCTGGTTTCCATGGATACTCGCTAGACTAAGTAGCCCCAGTTCAACAGTGACGGCTCACAAAGCACAGCGGCCCAGGACCCAGACACACAGGCAGAGCAGTGCACTCTGTCATCAGCTGCAGGTCACAAAGCAGCTCACTCCACCCACACAGGTGTGCACTGGCCATGTCCCACTCAGAGGATCTGTCGACAGGCCGCACTGCTCTGGCTACTACAGGAATCCACCAACAACAGTGCTCCATGTCAATCACCTTTATTCGAAGAGAAGATTAAAGAGATACATTCAAGAAGAAGCACCATAGACATGTGCAGCGCACAGGTACAGACTGTTTAGTTTGGTCAGATCACTAGTTGGTTTGTCAACTAGTGATTTCTAAAAAATAAAAAAAAGCAAAATAAAACAGCAAATTAAAGAAACAATACAATTTTGAACAAAAACTAGTAAATATTAAAAGAATGGTTGTACAAAAATATATATTACAGCTATATTTAATACTTAATACTTGGTCACACCACTTTTCATCAACTTTCAATTACCACAGATGAGCCTTAGCTGTGAACAGGGATCATACTAAATACAAGGTAAATACAAAAAAATTACATTTACCTGAAATATAATACGCAAATAAATATTTAAGGCCTCAAAAGTTGTGTTTGTGCAATGGAATCTGTAACTTGACCTCTGTTGTTAAAACCATAACCATGACCTGAAAGACATGCTCATCTAAGAAAAGGAAACTCATGCTATAATTACTGTAATTAGAATTTAATTAAAAAGGTGAATTATGTGAATAAAATACTTGGTGTTTTCAAATAAAATACATACTTGACTTTTTGAAGTCCTTTGGAATTTGATATCTGAGTAAAGACCACACTCACATTTGCCCTGCAGGTGCAGTGCTGTCTAATGTTTATCCACATACTTTCAGTAGTGGTTACTCTGAAGTGATCTTGCATATATCCGCTTTATAATACCATACAGTGGAGGCTTTTATATATGTACAAACATACAAATGTTCATTATAAAAAGCAACTTAAGTTGCAGTGACAATAAACAGTATATCTGTCTGACAGTATATTCAGACTTTAGCAAGAGGTTTGTGTATAATATGTGGATATTGGACGGATAATCTGCGAAGATACAGATTTAAATTGTGACCCAGCTGGGTCTCAATGGTCCTCCTGAATATTGCACTTGAGGAACAGGTTCATATTCATCTTCTTCACCTTCTGAAGCCTCTTCTGTGTCGGTCTCCTCTGTTAAGAGAACCTAGGACAGGAGAAAAGATTTATAAATGTACATGCTATATCTGTATCTGTAAAGCTGGACCTGCACAAATGGACACTATTCTGCAAATGTATTTATTAACATGAGTTTTGTCTTATATTCTATAACGATAGGGGATGATCAATTATCATGCAGTAATACATTTTAAAGAGAAAATGATCATTATTTCATTCAACTACTGCTTTAATTCACATGTTGCAATACAAGGCTTTGTTATATTGTTGTTTATAACAACAAACTACACTAACAAACAAAGTATTAATGAAAGGGGTGCAGTGACATTATAATGGTGATTTACTGTTATAATGAAATTACTATACTTTCAATCCACATTACAGGACTGTGTAAGATATGCTCTTACATGCACGGTTGATTACATATTTAGTAAATAGATTACTAATGTAATTTGCAACATGTGATGCTCAAACTTAACCGGTTTACTTAATACATCTTCTCATAGGACAAGTTGCATTTCAGCACTCACCTGTGTCTCATCTGGGTTTAAGAGAGAATCTGCCTTCTTTACAGAGCTGTCACATGTGTCATCCAAACTCTTCAATGTCTTGAACTTCCTCATCATTAGACTATCCACCACCCAGAACATGATTGCCTGCACAAAAAGCATAATGGTAATAATCAGATATTGTTTGGGATCAATATGCAAACCTTAAATATCACTCACATTGACAATGAATGGCACAATAAGCATGACCAGCACAAGCTCCAGCTGTGGGTTAGCGATGTAGTCCAAAAGCACTTCCTGCAACTACAACAAAATAAACAAAATTGAATAATTATTGATTCTTTTCACTAATGTTTGAAGTTTTCTTTAAGCACTATTCTATAGCTTAATGCTTACTTCAGACCATCCAGGGATGAGCAGCACCAGGCTGACAACTCCTTTTTCCAGCACCATAATGAGCAAATAAATGCCACACTGACCAAGCCATGCAGCAGCTCGTGGAGGGTCACCTAAAAAGTAAATTACATTTTTAGGAGGAATGTCACTGTACAGTACACCCTGAACAATAATGTAAAATAAGGACACAAAAACACAACAGAACACATAGGCAACACCAATGAATAAACAGACATGTTTTCGAGCTGTGGTAAGAGGCATGCCTGCAGTGAGCGGATCTATAGTGCCATCTATTGGCAACATTGGCAAAATGCATCCTAAGGCTAAAAGCTAATTTAAATTAGACTTGTTTTTATTTTTACTTACCATATTCTCCAAGAATGAGGAGAGTCCATTGTTTGTATTCCACAAGTTTGGAAACTAACTTCAGAGCCAACCAGATAACAAACATCCCAAGTGTAGCATCCAATAGAAAATTCATCAGATACCTTTTGAACAAGGAGGAAATAGCAATCATTACTGAGACATAATTTAGGAGTATATTTAGGGATGGAACAAGATCTAGTGCCACAAGATGTGTTTACACCTGCTTCAGAAAAAAAACATGGGTAAAATGCTGGTGAGTTTTGAGACGACAAAGAAAAAATACAAAAAACATTGTGAGGCCAAAATGTCAACTGAACCGCACAATGAATTTATTATATATTATGTCTCATTCTCGTAAATCAAATCTTGTGTCTCATCTCGTAGGAATTGTGTCTTGTCCCATCCCTAATTACACTTACTACATAATCACAATCTATTTATGTAACTCACAGGGAGCATGGGTCCTCTTTAGTGAAGGTGGACAGGAAGACATTGGCAAAGTGAATGAAAAGAGAGCCAATGGCTTGCTTTGATGTATCATAAAACCTATGAAAGATAACGCGATGAGCGAAAAACAGCATGTGATTTTAAAAGAATTGTCGAGCGAAATATCTTACCAAATCCTCCAGGGCCGTCTTATTCGTGCTGGTTCTCTGAATCTTTTTACTGCAAAGAACAAAATAAAATATCATATTTAAAAAGGCACAATGTGACACTGTTATCTGGTTGTTATGATCTTTATGTTGCTTGCTGCTTGGTACTTGTTTCTCTACAGAAAAAACAAATAAAACAAAAAATAATTGTTGTTTGTTGTTGCCACAAAGGACTCGTCACACACATATCTACTATTCTTCTTCATCTAATTGGACAAAAAGAATGTTGCTCAACATGTGAAACAGGAATTTAAAAGACATTTATGGGCATTGATACATGCTTTGAAAGGCTGCTTTAAAATAAAGTTTTATTGAACAAACCTTCTGAATGTGAAGAGATTTGGGTATGAAATGGAAAGTCTCAAAAGAGCTCAAGTCAAGAATTTCTAATGCTTGCAGTGCATTGTATCCTTTGTCATTTTGATCATGTGCTTTATTACGTAGGCCAACATGCACAAGACAAGTATCACAATAACATAAGCAATTGTGGATAGCTTTGTGTTTGTGTGGCCACTCAGTTGACCTTTGAGTCCCACAGCTAAAATAATATAGTATTTTAAGACAAATCAAATGAATCAATGGAAAGCGTGATGATTTTGCCTGTAGACACATTGATCTGATCAATGATTATCTCCACAGAATCTTGCGGGTCCCACTGTGAGCCTGTTATGTTCCTTGGAGACAGGCACTGACCCAGATACAGATTCCAGTTCAATTTAATTGCATAGTGTTAGCAGAAACATAGTTAAACTTATGGGTGCCAGAGCCGAGAGCATGCCCCAGCATTGCAGACTCCAGGTCAGCTGCCTCAGAATCACAAGGTTCCTGAAGAATAGCCATTGTTCAAGCAACCAAAGTGCACACTGTCTCTCAATGAGTAGCCTATCTTGTTTTTGTGTTAATATACTCACCCAAGATATACACAATGCTTCCTCTTCATTGAATGTAAAAAAAAATAGCCTTCAGGGTCCTTCATGTGTTACAGTGCAGTGTTAAATATTATTGAGGCTTTGATGTTGTCATTTTTCTTGTTTTGTCTGTTTGAGACTTGATTGATTTGATTTGATTTGACTTGATTTGACTTGATTTATGAGCTTGCAACGTGTGCGATTTAAGGATGCTGAGGTAAGGTAATGTGTGTAGGCCTGCATTATTTGCCACTTACAAATTTATTCACTTACACTTATTTGCCTTACTATTGCCTTACTACATTTGCTTTAGGATTTGGTAATAATATACACACACTACACAACAACAGCTGAAATTATGTCTTCTTCTGACAAAAAGCTACATCCTGTAGCCTGAACAAACATGTTAAAATGCGTGGTATTCTTGTATTAGTTTAAAGGTTTATTTCAAAATGTCAATGCTCCTTGACGTGTTTGAAGTGTGCACAGAATTCTTAAAACACAACTTCCAAATGTAATCGCAATTGCAATGTTTGTTAGAAGAATCGCAGCTCTAGCTGTTTTAGTTCATAACAAGGATGGAGGAGGAAATGTGTCGTACTCACACATCAGAGTGCTGAAGGCGACAATGCCGAGCAGCCCCTGGATCAACACTCCGAACCGGTCCGTCAGTGCGCCGTTTTCACAGCCGTGAGGACTCGCTTTGTTGATGTCCGTCATGTTTGTCACTTCAATTGTAGGTGCATCCAAAGACCTCCTCATCAATAACATCACGCTGTATACTGTGTCCATATTGACACGACGGCAACGCAACAAAGTAAGAACGTAGACGGTGGACTAGGCGCTAAAAATATCTGTTCACCTTCTGTAAAAGTGTCGAGATAACTGGACGGAAAGGTCTCAAACACGAACGTGACATCCTGTTCAGGGACCCGTGAAGAAACGACACAACAACACACTGTCATCCATTTTCAATAAAACGAAACCATAAACGTAAATGCTCGTCGACAAGAAGAACATCCGGGTGTGATTGTCAAAGTAAAAGTCCATTTCATTTCACTGGCGTAGGTAATGTACCTTTTCAGTCCCTATTTGGCTGTTTTGGTGTGAGTATATTTTGACATGCTTTTTTGGTTGATATCGTGCCTCCGATGCAGGTTTGGGAGCTTGATGTATCAGAAAACTGAGATGTTACATTGGGGCCCCTGATGCGCTCAGTATGCGTGCGTCAAACTGAGGCGCGCCCTGGCACGTGCACTTTTGTCTTGTACAGGTTGATATTTTGGTCTTCTTAAGTCAGAAGGCAAAAAGCAGAAAATGTCCATTCTCGGTGTACAGTTTGTCTGTAGAGAGCATCCTCTGAGAATAGGGGCTGTAGCAACCTTGATTGATTTTGCATTACACAAATTAAATAGCGACCAAAGCGGGCACATCACTTTGTATCCTCCTCAGTCCTTCTCAGTGGGCGCTAAAAACTAAAAATAGACACTCTACTGTGTGACAAAGTACAGAAAAACAAAGGGACCAATTCATTGTGGAAAAGTGTCACTATCTTGAAGGCCTACATCTTGACATATGCGTAGGTTATTTTTGTGACTCAGTCGTTTCCTTTTGGCCTAATTGAAAATGTGAAGTCATAAAAGGGAAGATTCTTAGCAACTTGTGAATTCGCAAATGCATGGGCGTAAAAGGTAGGCATAATCCCTTTCAGTGCGCGCCTGGAAAGCTCCTTCTTTGGCAGATTAATGAAGCGGCACGCGCTTGAACCATCTGTTTGAGCGCGCGTCGTCAGCGCCTCTTCTCACGTCTTCATCACTATTTTTTCCAGTAAGAAGATAGACCTTTAAATATTTTGGCGAGTCCAGCAAAATGTTATCCCCGTAAAAAAGTGAAATCATACATAGATTAGGTCTAGTCTGTTTTAATGGGTCAAGTGAGGTGTCTTCACTTCAGTGGCCTGGAATTTCAGAGTATACGTGGAAGCATTCGTAACATTTCTGGTAAGCCTAAATCAAAAGACATTTGACGTTGGGAACGCACGAGAACACCGAGCCTTTGCCTTCACTCAATAAAACTATACATGTCTCTTTGTACTGGGCGTAAACTAATTTAAGGTTTGCGCACCTTTGAACTAGGAAGACATGCACAATAGTTGTGAAGTGCACTCTTACCACTAGAGGATACTGTTGACTTTAAACACAGAATTATGAATTAGCCTTGTATTTTTTTAATTATTTTTTTTAATTATTTTAATATATAATCCATATGTTTATAATAAGAATAATACCAAAAGAAAAAAATTATCATCTTATTGGCTGTCAGTGTAGCTCAATAGCACTTACATTTGTTTGCCTACACAAGACAGCGTTATTTGTTATATGTATTTTAATACATTTAATACTGTAGACCTGATGGGAATTTGCATTATACAAAGTACGTTAAACATAATTAACGTACCTTTTAGGCTATTTAAAATAATATAGCTATAGCGTTCCAAAGGATGGTGTCTGTGTAATAAAGGCGTCAGTTACAATAAGCAGAAATAATTACATTTTTGTAACACACCAAGTAATATTTGGTCACACGTAAAGGTCAAAGAAGGAGTTGGGTTGGAAATATCTGTATATTTTTTGGACATGCGCAGATCACAGATGCCATATTGGAACGGGGGCAGCAGCTGAAAGACGTCGCCTGCGTTGCACTGCTCGGACTCGCGAACGAGGAGAGGAAACGACCAGAGCCCAGAGAAGCAGAGGTGACAAAAACTTGGACAGGTAAGACAGGTGATGGCTCCACGAACCCCCGTGTGTTTTCTTGGCTTACACTCTGTTATGTTTGGTCTTATGACGGAATAAAGACGGATTGAGTTGGGTTTCTCCTCCTCCGCTTAAACCCCTGAAGTGCTCTCGACGCTGTTTCTGTAGAAACGCGAAAATAGTCGTGAACGTTTTTTCCCGGAGCTCAACTTGATCAAAGTGTCTCTCACGCTGCGCAACGAGTAGATCGGACCTGTGGACATTGGAGTAGGAGACACAGGGCAAGGTTTCTTATCATTTTTGTTTAAGGGCTTTCTTGTTCATTAGTGAGTATAATTTAAGTTGATATTTTAAAGATATGGTCAAATACCATGGAATTAATTGAACCAAAGAGGAAAAATATACAATGTCTAATAGTGTGTAATTTAGTTTTGTTTTCGGACTGAGTGGCGAAGATCGCAGATCTAAAATCACCAAATTCTTTCTTTGTCTTTCGTTTTTAAATGAACTTACTTCTGTGGTGTTTTTGTTGGTGCGTCAAGTCGGCGGAAAATACCTCATACTGCCAAAATGTCAAAGCACTTTCAACATGGCGGGTAATGGTGTTCGCAAAGGAAAAACTGCGCCTTAAAATCTTTGAACGAGGAAAAAATACAATGATAGTAGCTACCGTGATCAATTCTGTTTCGTTTGGTGGAAATACACAATGTTTATTGAATTAAATCCATTGTGTGAATTTGGCGGCTTGGTGGGAGTTTTTTTCCGCTGCAGTTTTGAGTGTGCAAAGTACATGAGCTGTGCCAGTCAGCCTGCTGTTCAACTGCCTACACCCCCTCCCTCTGCCTCCTCTTCCTCGTGTGCACTTAAACGTTTCCTCTTTCACTTTTATCTCAAAACCCTCCTCTCGACCGCAGTTGCTTTTTATTGTAAGAACAATGAATTTAAGTACATCCATATAAAACACAAATACAATGGTTTTAGCTTCTCCCATCTTTCCAAACCCTGCGCATAGCTTACTTGTTTATGTCCCACATTTGAACAAATCCATTTTCTACATTGTCTTACATAAATTTCCTCTAAATAGGCAAATCACTGGGTTATTTGGATGGCATCTGGTCCCTTATTCCGTGGCTCCTCTCTGTAAATCTGGGTTTTGCAGAAGTCTATTATTCTCAGGGAATCCTCAGATTTGAATTGGCAGTATAATGAACTCAAACAATAAAAGCCCAAAAGGCTCTATGAATAAGTCATACTGATCTGTTTTCTGTGCCGATATCAGAAAGGTTGGAAAGGGGAAGCGCAGCGGAGAACTTCTGGTGAAAAAACACAGGTTAATCTGGAATGAGAATGAATATGATCAAAAGGAGAAATTCTGCTTCTCTTGGGCCGTTTGCTGGCCAATCCAGGAGCCATTATTTATTTATTTATTTATTTAAAGATTTGTGCGAAACATGTTTTTTTTTTAATATTACTCGCAATGACAGACAATTTGGGTGAAAACAAAAAGCTGTTTGAGGATCCTCTCCATATTGTGCCAGTCTTCTACTTTGTCTGGATCACATTTTGGGGCTTACTGTGCGATGGGACTTGTTAAAACTGGATTGAATATCATGAACAATAAAAAATTAAAGACTAATTGTTATGATAGTTTGTTTCTGTAGAAGAATTGACTGTGAGACGAGCGCCAAATGGGGAGTAATGCAATAAAAGCCAAGACCGTGCAGTGGTAGTTAATCTCCTAAATCCCCCATTAAATCTTTGGCAGGATGGGTTTAGAGAAAGGCAGGACAACACGTGGATGCCCAGCGCTCCCATTGGGGGCTAATCAATAAAAGCCTCTGCTCAGTGAGGACCACAGGGGCACAAATGTCCTGTATTTTAGATTAACCTTCCAAGAGTATAATCCCCTGTGTCCAATCTGGGACGCTTCTGTCATTCCCTGTGTGTGGCTGGTCTTAACCTTAACCAATAGCAGAAGTATAGTGTATTTTAAGTAAATGTCATGTCTCTTTTACTTATGTAGTGACTTTAAGGCAAGAGATCAATGTTTTTAGTTCAGTGTAATTGTAATGTAAGTGTAATTTTACAATATATTTTCAATGTATTCACCTTAATTCACTGGTTAATTCTCTATACCCCTATATCTGGATTATTTTGCTTCATCAATGAAAAAAGGCATGACTTGAAGTTCAATTGCCGGTAATTCAGTTTAGTACTCAATTAATTGAATTACATATATTTTTTACACAGTGAAATATTATAATGAATTCAAATGTTATATTGGAATGATATAGCCACTGAACATGTGACTAAAGTATGATTTAACTGCATAACCAGGATTTACAAGAGATAAAGCATGTGAAAGAGATAAAGCATGTGACCTTTATATGTTTGCAAAGTAAGCAAACACATCATGGGGATTTTTTCGGCAGTAATGTTGTCCACGGGTATTTTGCAACTGACATATTTCCTTTTTAATAATAAAAGAGAACAACTCCAGGAAGTAAACACTGTTGTCCATGAGATTGATAATATCATTGAAACAACTAATGTGGCTGCTATGTTAAGTGTATGTTTATGGTTCCAAGAGTTTCAAAACTTAAGTATTGGGGGATTTTGGGGGAATCCAGTATGCTGAGTAATAAGATTTAAAGGATACTTTTTATTCATTATATACAAAATAAAGGGAGTTTTCATGATTACTGTGAGTGATACTGAAAACTATAGGAAACTTTGACAAGAAAAAAAACTGAAAGAGAGGAAACTGTGAGAGGGGAGAAGGGCAATGTGCAGCGTCATGTGAGCTAAATTAGCTCAGCTTGTTGTTTACGCAATGGATGTATGCTGTAGCCACAGAGGGACAGCAGGGGGGTGTGAGGGGGCGGGGTGGCACACACAGGCAGCACACTGGGGAGACTGTCACAGTTTGTAGCCTCACTGCTCTGTATTGTAAATATCCACAGCATACGCACTGTCTTTGGGTTTGGGGTGTTTTCACTAAACTACTTTGATTTATTTTTATTTATTTATTTATTTTTTTACTTTTGACCTCTTCTAAAAATCTTTTTGTTAATCTGAAAACTTTTTTGTTGAGAATGTGTTGTTTGTTTGAGAAAACCTTTGTTGAAATATATTTCTAAATCTAATAACAATGGTAGGGATTAGGGCTGGGTGATATGACACAAATGCGTCATTTGTTTTTTTTATTCATATTTACTGTTCATGATTTTTTGATAAAAACAGATCAAACACCTTTAAATATAGAACTAGAGGCCATAGCTATGGTTAATACTAACTGTTACCGAGAGCTCTTCTGAGGAAGATGGGAAGATATCTGCTGACTTCACACGACCAGTTTAGCTTTAAATGCAAACGTGGATCAGACACGTATGCACATTCGCCCTGAAATAACTGTATCACAGTGACAGTATGTTGTGTTTTATTCATGCTTCAAAAGTGTTTAATTATGTGAATAAAGTTATTTTATAAGTTACGTATGTCAGAGAGGTGTCCCCATGTTTTGGATAGAATCCTGGTGTTCTGGGATGTCCAAAGTATGTGTGTCAAATAAAGTGAAGCAGGGGAGCAGTCTCCATTTATGTTTAATGTTTCTATGGCCGATTTGTTAGTGCTTTTAAATTATTATGGAACATGCTAAGATATCATGATTGTCCGGAGCAGGAAGCCTCTTGCTCTTTTGTTGACTGAATGTTACTGATAAATGTACATTTTTGGGACTGTACGCCTCTGTTGATCTGTCTGACGACAGAGACGTTTATAGTGTCAAATGCTCTACGGACAAGCTAATGTGCTGATCAGCAAGTTTGGCACACACTCACCACCAGTTAAGACTAAACATTTTAAAGAATACTGTACCCCCATGTACTGCCCTCTGACACTACAAAAAGAGTGTGGACTGTTTGAATGTAGCCTATAATGATGGCATGTGCAGTTGGATGGAGCGGTGTAAGCCGATGTTTGTAAGTACGCGTGTGCTTTCCTGCCTTGCAGTGCTGCACAGCTGCATGTTCACTCACAGACTGAACAGTATTGTTTTAACACTGACCAGTCCAGCACCAAGCTGAGTGCAATACCTTTCTAGTGGGGCTGTGCAATCAATTGTATCTTTAATCATGATTTCAATTATTACTCTATTCAATTACAAAAATGTTGTAATTGAAAATACAGTTACAGAATTATAAATGCAGTCCTTTTGCCTCTCAAAGGCTGGAACAAATGCACTTTTCTAAGACGTTACTAATGATATATATTCGGTCTATTCTTTTTCCACATAATAATTTTATAATACAGAAATAATTGTTCAAAATATTCGTGATTATAATTTTTGCCCTTATTGAGCAGCCCTGTTTTCTTGAATGTGGACTTATTAGCGTCAGATCATGTACAGGAAAGGGTGATGTATCCAATTTTGTATTGTATGTTTGTTTGTGTGTTGTATTTTTATTATTTTATAGACCATGTAGTGTCCGAAACAGAGTTTATAATAATGGTTCATTGTCTCAAAAGACAAACTTTTAATAATTACCATTTACAACCAAAAACAGTCAAATTTCTTTCTCCACAGTTTGAACTCCAAACCAAATGCTTTTACTGATAGAGAATTGTCTGTGGGACTCTCAATTAAAACAAACAACCATTCACCATTAAAAATGACTGAATCTCAATCTTGATTATAATGAATAAACTTAACATCTGGATCTATGTTTGTCCAATTTACTGCACATATTTGTAAGTAATTCAAATTTGTTTTCTTCCAGTTGTCTCAAGTTAAGAGATGAACTAAACCAGATCTGGAGGACCCAGAGTTAGAGGATCTGCTCTTCAGGACACATAAAAACATGCAGTCTCTCACCAAGGAGCAGAACTCAGCCTTTACTGTGGTCAAGTCTCACAGTCCAACCAATGGCAAAGAAGAGGAAGTGAACACAGGTGTGTTGTCCATTGTTGCACACCGAAAAGTTAACTGTAAATAACAAAAAAGTTGTCACTGTTAATTTCCAAACAGAGATCAGGCTTAAGAGTGGGCTGTTTATTAGCCTGAAGTTTTGCACTATGCTATGATGGAGTCACTTCATTTAATGGGCTTAAACAGTGTTGGGCCCTGTTGGTGTTGTATGTAGAGCCTCAGCGTTGATGGAAATTATTTAATTCCAACTACAACAAAAAAAATACACATCTACTTTTACTGAAGTTTTACATATTTTTAGTTATTTTCCCTAATCTTACTAATAATTATTCCAATAAATTAATTCATGGTTTGTGTGTTAAGTCGTACAAACTTACACATTGCGTATTTCTAAAACTATTACCTGCATATAATAATATACTATATACCTATAACAATAGAATGAATGACTGAGCTGGTTAGAACATTCATCATTTTTATCACAGTTTTGTTGTAATAAAAATGCGTCTTTGCGTCTTTTGTTCTAAATAAAATATGTTTGCAAACAACATATATTCAAATAAACATAAATATGTCTTTTCAGGGAACTATACGTATTTGTTATGCTTGTGTAAGATGATTGACGTTGTGTGATTGTGAATGCAGATGCAGATTCCATCGAGGAGGAGGCCGAGTTTAATTGGGAGGAGTTCATAGAGGAGAAGGGTGGGAGTGCAGCCCCTCACACCAACTTCAAACATGTAAGACACACTACCCAACACCACTGCGCCTTTAAATTCACTTCACCACACACACACGCACACCGAAGCTCAGGACAATATGCAAAATCCTTTAATGACATACTGAAAAGAGTCAGGCTTTGGCAGGGCTGAGATAATGCTGTGACAAGGGCTCTGATTGGCTCTGCTACAGGTTGTCTAACAAACCTCGCCAGTTTATTTGACACTAATGCACGGCTGCATGATTAAAACCATTTTCTGATTCATGTTTTAACTGTCTTGGTAAATATGTTTTTACAAAAATGAAATGAAAAGAAATAAATAAACAAAATATAGTTTACACATAACTTTGTAAATAGTATTATATACATTTTAAGTGATATCGTAACAATTAAATTGCCATTTCAAAAAGTTAGAAAAAAGTGGTTTCATACGATGGCTATTAGAATATAGTAAGGTGTGTGATAAAAACATGTCAAACTGTTACACAGCATTGCCTCCATTACTACGTTACATCAGAGGACAGGAGCAGATGGGAGAGGGCACTGATGATGCAAGACTTTATCCATCTCAGCTTCCTGTGTGACCCAAAGAGAATCTCGCAGCTCCACAGTCCAAATGCGGGAAAGACTTCAATTCAACATTTAAACAATTGTGTTAGCATTTCAGCTCCTTACATCAGTTTGGAGTGATGAATGTAATGAGGTTAAAAGAAATGTTTTATGTCAGATATGTTTTATGTCAGAAAAACTCATCTCAGCGACTGTGGTCTCTCGGGAAGCCAAATTGCTTTGTTAGTAAGTGGATTGAGTCACTGGCAAACGGACCATGAATTCCCCAGAAAATGTGATTCAGTAAAGTGCAGCCCTCTCTCTCACTGGACAAATTGAAGCAGTGATTTCTTTTTAGGCCAATACACACAGAGGCTGAGGCTAACCCTAACTGTTGCACTGCCTCTTACATAAGCGGTCCAGAGTGATACAGCCCATTTGCATTGTTGTAGCAGGAAATCACAGGGCCATTTGCATTGTGTTTATTTCTAAGATGTTGGCTTTTTCCATTTACTTGTGTGCGTGCATGTTGAATGTGAACATCCTGTTGGTCTCAAAAGTGACCTATATGGCTGCCTGAGGCTGTGGTGGGAATGAACTATCTTTTTCAAATAGAACCATTGTTCATTTATTCTCATACATTCCTCACAACTTTGTGGATAAAACCCAGTATATACATCAACCAGATGACAGAAATAACATATTACGATTTGCCTTTCTACATCTACAGGTGGAGATCAGTCTACAGAGCAGTTTCCAGCCAGGAATGAAGTTGGAAGTGGCCAATAAGAGTTCCCCGGACACATATTGGGTGGCCACCGTTATCACCACATGTGGCCAGCTGCTGCTCCTGCGTTTCAGTGGCTACGGAGAGGACCGAAAGGCAGACTTCTGGTGTGATGTCATGACCGCGGAGCTACACCCAGTGGGCTGGTGTGCACAGAACAACAAGACTCTTATGCCCCCGGAAGGTAAGCCCAGAGCTGGTCTCCCAAACTTTGCCAGAAACATTAAATGATAACGGAATAAAAATGAAAATTCCTTTTTGGGCGGTGGATTTCACTTTATTTGGGAGTGAAAAGAAATGATCCTACACCCTGTACTACTTTGTGCTCTTGAACACACATTTGTACCATAAAGTATCACGAAGTTTCACTCCTTGATGTGCTAAAGGTAAACATCTTCACACACAGAAGTTAGCATGTGACATTTTCAAGAATGCTTTTCAGAAGTTTGTGGAAGGACTGGTTTGAATCTCAAATGTAATTGACTAAGTGTCTTCTGTGGTGTCAGGCATAATGAGGCCTACAAGGAAGTGTATTATAAGTTTATTATATGAGTCAAACATTTAATTGATGATTCAAACATGGTGAATGTCAGATATAGTGCCATAATGGGTACTAATATTCCAATACCAATACACCTGTATACTGTGCAGCAGCACAAGTAATAGTATATTTTGTTCCCATTCTTGAATCTGTTTTTCTTTAAAAACGACTGTGTTTATCACAGTGACCTTTGCCTGATATCTTTGCTATGACTCGTCCACACTATGGCTGTACATAGCATGTATTTTTGACACTTCTTCACTGATGGATGGATAGTGTGCGTCTTGGTTGTTGTGGAGATGACCTGGATCTGTTTCCCTCCGCATTGGTTGTCCTTGTGCTCACATATCCTCCTCAATCATTGATGGTATTTTGACCACTTTCTTTTTTGGTTGTTCATGATGAGATTCAGTAAATAAATGACTTTTTGTTGTTCCCACAATTGTAGTATTTAAATACAATGTATTTATATTTGATCAATTTAATTTCACCCACAAGAGACTTAATCCCAGTCATGTAGTTTAGGATTCTGATTCTAGAATACATTTTCTCATCTTTCTGTAAAAGTGGTCTTGGTTTTTTTCTGTGGGTTTTTATTATCCCAGCCTTCCCATTCCAAATGTTAAAATAGTGCAGTGTAGGGTAATATTATATTTTTTCACCATCACATTTTGTTTGTAAGTCTTGTGCAGTGTCTCAACAGTCTGTTTGGTTTTTTTATTAGGGTTGTATACAATTGTATACACATTAGGGTTGTATACAGCTGGTTTTGTTGCATGGTGTATGGTGCAATTTGTTGGGATCTGAATTTAGAAAATAATTGATAAGATAATACTGTTTTCAAAATAAGAACAATGTTATTGTTGCTTCATTTCAAGGATTTGTATCATGTGCAATAGCTTTTTATAACCTAGCAACCAACCAATGTTTATTTTTCCCTTTATACTTGTTTTATTTGTTTAATTTTGTGTGTTTTTTCTCAGATAACATTTACCTGAGAAAAGGTAAGCAGCTCTGACAATAACTGACTTATTTAGCAACACTACAAACACTTCTAATGGCTATAAATGGCACCATGTTAATATAATAATTGTACCACGTGCTTCCTCATTCTCCCTCTTCACCCTTGAACAGGAAGTGACTTCACAGCTCTGTGACCATGCGTCGCCTTATGCTGCATGTGACTCACTTTGTAGTTTAGATCTGAAACACTCTCACCAAGCTGCACTTCCAAGATAACTCTCATACACAGACAAATGTAATGCCTTGATAAAAACATCCCCTGTAGGGTGAGATAAGTAAACGGCAAAAGTCACACAGCATAAAGTTAAGAACAGAGTTATGAGTGTGGTGTTGAGCGAAACACAATTGTTGTTTTTTTTTACTTTATTTTACTGTGTCATCAGTATCCACAAGGGAAAACGGGAACATTTGAGATATTAATGCAAATTGCATTTGATTTGATTTTATTAGTAATTATAGTTTTATAACATTTATAGTTTCTTATTTTTTGATGATTTGATAATGAAAAAAACAAGTTGAATAATCCACTTAAATACAGTACCAAAGCAAACACAAAAAGTCATAATGAAATTATGTGGAATATTGTACGTTATTAATAAAAAAAAGAAACTGGAGATACATTTCCAAAGAAATATTTGTCCAAACACAGTTCTCACACATGTTTCTTGCAGTGGAGAGCAGTGGAATCTGATGACTCACAAAAACAAACAGGCCTAAATCTCTCATCGAACTTGCACAGTCACCGTTGCCTCCCACAGTCCTTCTGAGCTCCTTCACTTCCAGGGCCCTCCTGCTAAGTGATGTGTTCAGAACTCTGTGTGTGCTCTTAACAGCCCCACCATGTACTGTGTGTCATATACTGTGTATCTCTGTGATCTGATCAATACCAAGTCAGTTTAAATTAAATCATAGCTCACTGCATGTAGGAGGGATGTGTTAATGTATAGGTTATTGCTGTATGGTGCAGTACATGTACTAAAATGATACAGACGTAAGACGTTTTTCCCCCCTCCTGTAACTTAAAAATATTCACTAGAATGTAACTTTTCTGGTAGAGAGTTCGTCACCTGCTTGCTTTGCCTGAAATGTTCCACAGTTGGGATATATTAAACACTCATATCTCAATGGAGACACAATGATCCTGCGCCAATTCAATTAAATACATTTTTGTAGTGCCCAAAACCACAACAACAGTCACCACGTAGGGCATAACAAAACTGTTTATTTAACCAACAGAAAGTTAGAAAGTCAAACAATAAAACAGTCATTTGCCAATAAAAGACAAGCAGATTAACCAACAACCAGGACCGAGCCAGGACTGAACCAGGACTGAACAAGGACTGAACCAGGACTGTCCCAAAGCCATTTGCAGATAGAGTTTAAGTCTGTCAAATTAGAGTGGTTGAGAGGGATTGAGTGTGGACTTCCAGGATAAGGAGAGGGTCCCTGCAGGTGAGGAAAGGGGGCATCCAGGTCCACATGTTAGACCTGGACCTGGGTAATATTATGTCAGTTTGAAGGAAATGTGCAAAAACATGTCTTTAAATGTATTAGTTTGAGTATCAAGCAACAAAAGTGAAAGTACTGTAGACTTACTCATTAAAGTGCTGAAATGTCACTTACCCACTTCACTTTTTTCTCTTTCGATTATTTTGTTAAACCATACTCAGTATATTAAAGTTTGGCATGTCTTCAAAACATCATTCACAATATTATTGATATTTTGATAATCTGCCACCACTAACTTTAAGTTGTAAGTTTTTTGTCCTCCTGATCACAAGTTTGATCATGTGGAAGGTAGGTGCTGCTGGCTGCACAGATCCTGACAGAGATTATTTGCATAATGAATTCACCACACTGCTTCCTGTTGAAGTCTGCTGCAAATGACACTGCTCTCTGCCTGACACGAGTCAAGTGTCTGTAATAGACGTGATCCAGGCCGTTACTATGCGACCTGTGGGCATGTGCACGTTATTCCTAAGGGTGTTTTGAGTGACATTTTAAATAGTACTGTTGTTATCAGTGTTGTTATAGTAAATATTTCAAACACTGTATTTCTAGTACAAATGAACACGTGTAAAAGAAAACTTCAGACTTGTCTTTTTGTACTTTGAGTGAAATGCACAGGGTACACCACATAATGTATACTGTAGGCCTGTCAGAATAATTACTATATCGATAAATGATAGCTACATTTTTGTAGTGTTTATTGTGTTTTCTTTCTTTTTTTTCTTTGCAGTAGTAGACATTTTTGGTTATTTTTTATGTAGAACACTAAGATTTGAGCTTTGAGAGTTGAACAAGAAACTTCTACAACAAATTATAGATAGTAATTAATGACAAAATAGTTTTATTTGGTTTATACTTCTTACAGCTCATGTTTTTCAGATATTGTATATTTTGAAAAAGGTTTACTGTGATTCTGCAGCTTTTGAGCTATTTTTTGTCAGCGGCATAAAGTACTTTCAATATTATCGTGATATTTTGATGTAAAAACATACCGCTCTTCAAACTTTGATACTGTGTTATTGTTATTATAATGATTTATAAACAACATATTCTTATTCACACCTATGTTTGTGGTCAAAGGGGTTGGGGGTGTAGTTGCTCAGAAATTGGTCTCAAAGGTTAAATTATGCACTTATTGTTATATGAAAGTCAAACCTCTCAAGGCTGTGTAAGAAACAGATTCTACACTCAAAGCACAGGCATAGTACACCTGCAGAGAAAGTGAAGAAGAAAGAACAGAACGGCAAGTGGAGAACTGGAAGGTCAATGTTGTATGTTTTGGCTTCAACCCTGAACCACTTCATGACTAATCTGAGTAGGATCTGTAAAAATAGTTCATCTATTTCTGCTAGAGTCTGTGAGCCGTGTTTTTTGCAATCGTCCGGCAGAAGCAGCAAGACAAAATAGTCTCACAGGAAAACACTATTATTAACATTCAACGAAGAGGGTGTGTCTTACGGAAAATAATTTGGATGGCTCAGTGTTGGCAATTAAATTAATTTGCCTGAAATCCAGAGCTCTTTGTTTAGATTCTTCATGACTTTGAGGGTTTCACCTTGGAGGGATTTATTGATTTTATTTTTTTATCATTATGTGCTGTATTTAAACTCTGGATTGACTGTCCATTGACTATTCATAGTTATACACTGTACTCCATCATCATTCATTAGTATTGGTATAGCTTGAATGTTTGTTTTTGCATTGCATCTTTAATAAGGAATGGAACAAGATCTCATGAGATAAAATTGCCACAAGTTTATGCACACATATGGAAACCTCTTGTGCTGCTATGACAACAATAATATGAAATCAAATGAATGGGAACGTGTTTGTCTTGTTAGAATTGTCTCGTCCTACCTCAGTTGGCAATGGAGAGCACATCAGTTTTAAGACATTATATGACACAACATTACTGTCTGAATATATTAAGTCATCACAAAATGTAACAAAGGCTTTTATCTTGCTTGTTTTTGCTCTACCACAAAGCAGCCATTACATTCTCTTTCACTTCTACTCTGCTTTAATGCTCATCTTTGCTCCAGGGAACGTTTGTTTCCATGTTGTTGTTATTTTGCTAATGTGACTTTGGCTGTGTGTTAATGACTTCAACAAGTGTCTGTGAGTTTGTGTGTGCATGTGTTTGTGAGGGATTTTTGTGTAAATTGCTGATTTGCAACATAAACCTGCAGTGAAGGCCACCTTGCACCTTCGCCTCAGAATAGTGTAGAGTATTTTTGAAAAGGAGGGAAGATAACAAGGAGAGGCTGTTAGACTGGATTGTATGTTGCCTCTGTGTCTATATTATCAGCACTTAAAAGGTTGAATAAGGAAGAAAACTTTGGTTTTGTCTTTTACTTTATTTGGTTTTGTCTTTTACCTTATTTGGTTTTGTCTTTTGCGTAACTAACCTCCTGATTGTAAATATGCATACAATATGCATTCACTTAAATAACTTATTAAGATCCAAGCAGTTCAAGCATACCATCTTTTGCTTACTTTTGTGCTCTCCCTCTCTTTCAGTCATTAAAGATAAGTGCAATGACTGGACTGAGTTTCTCGTTCGGGATCTAACAGGCTCCAGGACGGCACCAGCCAACCTGCTAGAGGGGGTTAGTATCCAAATCCAAACTTTGCATGTATGTTTTTTATACAGATAGAAAGTGGCAATGTTTAGTTATTTTGAAAGCAGCCTTTTCTTCACAATAACTGAATGATTACATTTTTTCCCTCCAGCCTCTCAGGGGGAAAAACACTGTTGATTTGATTGTAGAAGGGTCAGTGTTAGAAATTCAGGACACCTGTAACCCTTTCCTCTACTGGGCTGCCCGAGTCATCAAGAACATCGGAGGGCGGCTTTGTTTACGTTACGTTGGTTTAACCGAGGAGCACCTGACTCGGGACATATGGCTGTTCTATCTAGATGTGCGGCTGCGGCCCCTGGGATGGGCTCAAGAAAACAGTCTCAAACAAGAGCCTCCAACAGGTGACATATTTTAGTTTGACTTTCAGAGTCGTTTCATCAAAGTTTAGTCATTCTAAAGAAGATTCTCTCATTTGTTTACATGACAGAGCTCAGAAGTGTGCTAAGCACCTCAGAATGGCAGCAGGCTTTAGAGGAAGCTCGACATGAGGGGCAGAAGAACCCACTGCCCTTGGAAGTGTTCAAAGTAAGCTGCCACGGTGCTTAATGTGGAATTATTTTGACTGTAGTTGTAGGTAATTGAAGTATAAATGGGAGGATTAGAAAAAAATGTGTTATTACAGCTTGTTTCTAAATTGATTATGTTCAGGTTACATAATATTGCATATAATTGCACTTAATGAGGTAGGTTCACATCAAGTGCAGTGTACAGTTGTCAAAAAACAAATACTAATCAATGCTAAAACTTGTAGTGAAACTATATACTCATTTGAACAAGTATTAATACTAAACAAAATCACAAATACAACAAAACTGGACCTTACCTGAAATTCTTGATCCATATCAGAACTGTTATTGTCTTAAGATATATCAAAACTAGTATAATTGAAATATATAGTACTGATATGTTGTGTTGAAAATGGCATTCTGTTGTCTGAAAAAACGTTTTTTATTATCATTTTAGTATTGAAATCAGTATCAGTTTCCCTTAGTATCAAAATCAAGTTTTCAATTTTAGTATCGTGCACTAATTCAGTGTAAATAAAGTGTGATCTTTATTGTTTTTTCCATGCACAGTATGGTTTTAACATATGCATAAAAGTAGGCTGTCTGTACCCTTCCTTGTTTTAAATCTGTGCAACTGGAGTCCATTTATCTGTCTTGACTTTTCTGTGTCAGGACCATGTAGACCTGCCCAAGCATTCCTTCCAGGTGGGAATGAAGCTAGAGATGGTTCCGTGGTGGGATCAGATGCAGATTTGTCCTGTTTCTGTCACAAAGGTGAGTTTGAGCCTAACACAATCTCTCACAAAAATAACCTAACATAGTATTTAGAGTTTACCATTTTTGTGTCAGAGAGTCAAAAATAAAATGGTCCCTTTTGTTTGTCGCAGGTCTACAGTGAGTACTTCTTCCAGGTGACTGTGGATGATCTTTCAGCTGATGCCAAGCCCTGGTCACTGGTGTGTCACATGAACTCACCAGGCATCTTGCCGGTCCAGTGGTGTTTGAAGAACGGGACAAGTCTCGAGCGACCCCGAGGCTATGAGGGGCAGGACTTTGACTGGGCCGACTATCTGAAAAAAAGCGGCACCGAGGCTGCTCCAGATGCATGCTTTCCTGATGTAAGACAAAAAACAGTCTACAGTTTGTAGTTTTAGCCATTCTTGAAGTATCTCTTTGTTTTCTACTGACTTATTGGGTGGGGCAATAGAAAAATAGAATTGCGATCTCTCTCCTGTGATGATATGCTATTTTAGTGATTCACTGTTTCTCTGGTAAATGCAGCTCTATGCCCAAACATAGACATTTTCCCCACCCTTATTCCTATTGGTCAGCCTCTGTAAGGCGAGGTGAGGCTCTGAGTAAGTGACAGCTGGATTTAACATTTATATGGATAAAATATCATAGGGAAATGTGAATTCTCAAAAAACATGGTATTATAGTGATATTAATTCTTTGGCATATTGCCAATCTACTCACATACTTACTACATTTACATTTAAGAAATAAGGATAACCCAGTGACAAAAACAAAAGAATGTTGCAAATTGTAGTCTCAGATTTCAACTGTAATCACAGTTTTGATTCTTTGTGTATAATGTGTGGAAAGTCCAATGTGTGATCACACTACAAGCACGCACATTTTACACATAATTCACATACTTCAGGAGATTCTTGTTTACATATTAAATGTGTGTGCTCAGACGTGGCAGACGAGGGGCTTTGCCAAGGACATGTGGCTGGAGGCAGTGAACCCTGCGCAGCCATCAGAGGTGTGCGTGGCCCAGATCACACAAGTGACAGGCCGCCTGCTGTGGCTCCGACTGGAAGGTGCATCCAAACTAGTGTCTGTTGTAATGTGTGTAAAAGTGACACCACTCCTGCTGTTGCTCGGGTTTGAAGAAAAAGCTTGCATTAGCTATCAGCGTGACAACCCTCTCCTTACTCCCTCAGGTGTAGCAAAGCCTTTGTCCGAGTGCATTGTGGACAGCGAGTCTATGGACATTTTCCCTGTCGGCTGGTGTGAGGCCAATGCTTACCCTCTCACACCTCCTCTCAAACCTGTCTGTACGTACCTGGACTTCCCCTTTATCACTGCTTAAATCATTGCCAAGTGTTGACAGCAGACTGTTACCTCTGCTTTTCCCCCAGCGTCCAAACAGAAGAAGATAGCAGTGGTCCAACCTGAAAAACAGTAAGACACAGTAGAATCAATTTGCAACATTTGTTTTTAAATTTTTTGATTTACCAGATTATTAAAATTAACTTAACTGCACTGCATGTAGTATTACATATGGAGGGACAAGATTTTCCAGGTTACAATGAAACAATGCTGATTATAAAAGAAGAGAACCTTTATTTGTCTCACAATGAGGAACAGCAAAAGACAAGAACCACAGCAATAGAAAAATAAAAACTACTGGCAACATCTCATCATTACCTCTACTTACACTTCATAAAGCATTTTCAACTGTAACAATCTTTACAGTGACATTTATTTTCACAGATTAGTTCAGTCTCAGCCAGAAGAGGTTCCTCCTGTCAGCCACTGCCAGCCTGTTGCTATGGATCCAGGTAACTCAGTGCATCACTTCTGGATAAACAATGCTGTACTGCACTAGTAACCATAGTATACCTTTACCTCCTTTGTTCCATAGCTCATTTGTGTTCAAATCTCACCGTCTGTCTTTTGTCTTGACTACATATATAGCAATAGCATAAGATTATGTACAGTAAGTCAAAAGAATATGGAAATGTGTATTGTTTCCTAGAGACCCATGCCCTCTTTTACAAGTCTCCATTTTAAAAACCACCCACTCTATGGTGAATATTCATGACTTAAGCTAATTGCTATTCACCCTGTGCTTGGCGGCTCCAGGTGCTGGCACTAGTGAGGGGCAACAGAAAGGGCAGAGAGTTGCCTTGTGCTACACATCTGACCCACCTTTAGTGATCTCTGTTTTATTAACCTTATCGACACAAAGGAAGCTTTATACAGATAATAACTATAGAAATCATCATAATTAAATTAAATATACTATATTTTTCTCAAACAAGAGTGGAGTGTAATTAAACATGTAAATAAAACATACAAACATACATACAAACAACCCGACGATTAAAGTCAAACACTTTATTTTTGCAGGTGCAGTGAATGGAAAGTACTGCTGCTCAAAGATATTTGTCAACCATCGCTGTTTCTCAGGGCCGTACCTCAACAAAGGGCGCATCGCCGAACTGCCGCAGGCGGTGGGGCCTGGCAAATGCGCACTTGTCCTAAAAGAGGTGAGCTTATGTGAAAGTTAACAGTTTGAAGCATAAAACAGGTGTAATGAAAGACGTGCACATGTGCGCAGGGTGTGAGAGAGGGTAAGATGTTGTCTTGTTAACCACCTGCAGTTTCTCAGCAGCGTCTTCATCCTAATGTGAGAAGCTGTCTGTCAACTGTGTTTACATACAACCATTGCACTCCAGCTCCACTGCTTAACTAAACAACCACTTAATTTCTCTTGGGACTTGTGTGTTTTTATAGTGTGGACATAACACTTTTGCACCAGTGGAAATGTGTGGCCAGAATCCTTCTTTGTTCTTTTGCTGTGATCTTATGCTGCTGTGATAAGTGCTGCTATGTTATGGCACAGATGTATATATTTTTTATGTGTGGTGGGGCTTGTCTTTAGTTGCTGACTATGCTGATCAACGCTGCCTACAAGCCCGGGCGAGTCCTGAAGGAGCTGCAGGAGATGGAGAATCACAGCTGGGATTGTCAGGAGGAGACCCTCAAAGCCAAGTGAGCAGCTCGATGCTCATATATTTACACACATGACATGCCCTCAGCTGAAGAGATGCTCCTTTATGTTTACAACTTTCTTTTATAATTATATAAATATTTCCACCCAAAAGTATTTAGTTTTTATTTTGTTTTTTTCAATGAATGCCCTGAGACAATTGAATAAATCACAGAACACAAATACCAAACTCCTCCTAAGACCCATAATTTCCATGTACTGTAATGGGAATAAGTAGTGTATTTGTGTATTTTGTGTATTTGTGTATGTCGTCACAGTAGGAATCAAACTGGTCAAGCAAGACCACACTTTAGGTGCTGTCTAAAGTATATTAATTCCCCAAATTTTCTAGAAACTCTTTTACCACATAATTTATTCAGATGTTTATCCTTCACTGTCAAGCAAGTAGAGGTGTCATCAAGGTCTTAACCCAAACTGTCTTTTCAGATATAAAGGAAAAACATATCGCTCCACGATCCGGATTGTCCGAATTGCAGACCAAATCCCTGACTTCTGTCGAAAAGTGTGTCTGAAGCTCCAATGTTGTCCGAACCTCTTCAGTCCGCTCCTTGTTACGGATAAGTGCCCAGAGAACTGCTCACTACAGACTAAAACCAAATTCAGTGAGTGTAATTAAACACATCTTTTCCAAAGCCACAGTTATGAAGAAACCCTAATTAAAGCATGCACAACTTCTTGGGGTATAATTGACTTAAGTGTTGTTTTGGGTGTAAGATTTTCAACATCTGCTGTGCATCCTCAGCTTACTACTATGGGAAGAAAAGGAAACTGTCCAAGCCTGTGGGAGGAGAGGACACAGAGGGCGATCAGACCAAACCAGCGCGACGGAGGAAGAAGAGGAAAGCTATCTTTGTGCAGAAGAAACGCCGCTCCTCCACTGTAGACTACACTTATACAGGCTCACCGCAGGTCAGGACACTTTTTTTTCCCATTACACTTTCACATGTACATTAATCAAATATTTTTGGCAAATTAAATGAATACAAGTTCCATGTTCTATTTTTAATAGTGAATAAAGTACAGTGGTACTTCCTGCTACATACAATATGATTTCTTCTATAAATATATTAGTAAATGCATAACAATCAATACAACATTGTATGTGTCATTGTTAATGTATCAAAACAAATAAAACTGCTAATGACTTTGATAACTTGAAACAGTCAGAAGAAAGTTTTTATTGATAAATAATTTCTTTATATTTATTTTTTTTTTGCTTGCTTTTAAAATAACTGTTTGACAAAAAACGCTTACCAAACAAACAAACTGCAATATTAGCTTCCTTTGTAGATTTGGTTGTGATAGTAGTAATAATAATAAAATCCTTCTTTGGTTAGTGAGCAAAACTGCAATTACTTTGAACAATATCTTCCTGAATTTAAATAGGCCTAGTCCACTGAAATTGAATGCAAATTTGGTGTAAATGTCTCTGTGGGTAGCTCTAATATACCTCTAGGGAATATAGTGTGTGCAATAATGACTGTGTTGTGGTCATAACAACAGATTACAGGAAGTGCTGTGTTCAACAGGAGAGTCATGGCACTGAGGTCCTGTTGTGACTTTTGTTTGTGGGAACATCCTTCATCAGCTTCTTATTTCCAAATCTGAAAAAAAAACCAAAAAGATTCATTGTACAGAATTGCTCATTGTCATATTTTATTTTTTGGTAATAAAAGGAAATGTCCATCTGGGATGGATTAACAATATCCAATCTTTGTTCTCCAGGACAGCGATGAGGCAGATGAAGAGGAAGACTTCACATTACACTCAGGCAGTGAAGGCACCAGCTCAGAGCCCCGGGATGACTCGTCTGTCGCTGAGGTGAGCGGCAGTCGACCGCGTCGAGCTGTGACTCTCCGCAAAGCCACAAACTCAGGACACAGCAGCCACGAGTCCACAGACAGAGGCCTGAGGAGGTCCACCCGCTCCCTGTCTGCATACAACCAGAGCAGCAAGTATCAGCCCCCGAAAGAACAGGACGCACAGGTCAGTCAAGTGTATTATGTCAGCTATTTGGCTCATTTACACCAATGTTTGGTAAAGACACCCATGCACTGCAAAGGTGTTGGATTTTTTTTTCTTTTCTTTCAGTTTTACTAATGTCCATTGTTACTTAAAACCCAATCCTTGAAAGTGAGTTCATTCTTTGTCATACATCAGAACCAATCATTTTAATTCGTTTGTTTTTAACCAAGAGATCTAGAGCCTTCTGTCAGTAAAAGCATATGCTTTGTAGAGATGCGCAATTTGGGAAAAATATCTAATTGCGATTTTTCTGACCAGTATTGCGATTGTTACTAGATTTACAATTTATATTTTTAATGATGGGATACTGAACTGAAACTTCACATTTTAAACGCAGGAGAATTGACAAAAAGATTGAAATATAAACTGACAAATAAATAAAAGAATAATTTGTTTCTGAATGTTTTTGTCACTTTTTGTCACGTTTTTGTCACGTTTTTGTCACGTTTTTGTCACTTTTGTAGCGTTTTTGTCACGTATAGTTGCATTTTTGTTACTTTCAGTTGCGTTTTTGTCGATTTTTATCACTTTTAGTCCCGTTCTTAGCACCTTTAGTTGCGTTTTTGCATTTTGTCTTTCTCATTATGTTTTAACAAATCTAAACTACATTTGTTGGTAGTTTTTATGCGGAATAAAACAGGATTTTTTTTGTTTCTGAAGGAAGTCATTGCCTGTGCATTATCCTACTTGCATCCATTCAAATTGTGACTACTCAATTTCAATTAATTTTGCAGCCCTACTGCTTTGGAGTAGAGTTCAGACTTTGGATTAAGGAATTTGGGCTGTTTTTGTGCTAAATGGTCTTGTTTATGTTCATGAAATCCATGAAAGCCATTTTGATCTGTTTTTGATTAGATTGATCAAAATGAGGCAATTATTAATTAATTAATTAATTAATATTTTGTTTGCCATATTACCCAGCCATACTATGTTTTGCAGTAAATTGTAAAATGGTGTATATATTTCATTAAATGAAAGTTTGCAGGAGTAACAGTAGCTGCAGTATATAAAACTCATAATTCCACTGTCGTCTTTCCAAAGTCATTGAATTCACTGTTGGTTGTGCTGTTTACTCGCAGATGCAGGAAGATGAAAGTCAGCTGGTTCTTGACAGAAACCCTTTGGAGTGGACCGTGGATGAAGTGGTTCAGTTCATTAACTCCACGGACTGCGCATCTCTGGCCAATATCTTTCAGGAGCAGGTAAACAAACACCAGCATATTAAAATGACAAAATACATACTGGTAAAAAAAACCAAAAAAACTTACCGTAATATGTTTTTGTGTAGGACATTGATGGTCAGGCCCTTCTGCTGCTGACGCTCCCCACTGTTCAGGAGTGCATGGATCTGAAGCTTGGTCCTGCCATCAAACTGTGTCACCACATTGAGCGTGTTAAAGTTGCCTTTTACAAACAGTATGCTAACTAAGCTACGTACAACATAGTCTTG